>APFE031755868.1:42238-58490 GCA_000404065.3 Pinus taeda | reverse complement strand
CTTGATTCATACACAGCATGTCGCTTCCACAAGTATGGTTGTCCTAATAATACATCACAAACTTCAAGGGGAGAAATGTCACACAATACCTCATATGTGAAGGGCTTCATGTTGTATGGAAGGCGACACGGTTGGCTCACGCGAAGATCCCGTCCTTGGTGCAGCCACCCGATGGTGTACGGTTGTGGATGTGTTGTGGTCGGTAAGCCCAACCGCTTCACGAACTCTAGCAAAATGAGGTTCTTTTGGCTCCTGCTATCGACAATGAACTGTAGCGGGGAACCCCTTACCCACATCTGGGAGTGGAAGAGATGCTCCTCCTCCTCTAGATCTTCGGGTTGATTTGTCTGGATCTTGGCAGTAGCAACAGTGGCATTGGGATCCACATCAATGATCTGCTTCCCTTTTTCATTCCCCTTGTAACTTTTTGACTCAGAGTCAGAACCTACATCTGATTCTGAAATCTTTAGCTCAGCCACTAGTGACTGCTTCGCCCGACACTCACTTGTGTTGTGAGTGGAGCTCTTATGGAATTCACACCATTTTCCCGTGTCCTTTTTCGACTTTGCGGCACTGTTATTTGCTTGTAGCTTTGGCAGGTTGTCTTGGGTTGCCCCGCCTTGGCTTTGTCCTTTGTTTTGTTGTTTCGAGGCACCTTTCCCTTGCTTTGGATTCGTAGATCCAAAGTCTCGCTTCTTTTATTTAAACTTCTGCTCGATCTTGATGGCATATCGGTATGCTATGCCGAGTGAGGAGATGTTCAGGAATTCCATTTCTTCCTGGATGTACTTGTGTAGGTAGCCGCGGTATTTGAGTATCAAATGCTGCTCTGAATCCTTGATACCCAACTTCGTGCGAAGGGTATGGAAAAGATTGGTGAACTCCAGCACATCTTGATCCCTTCCTTGCCACAACGTAGTCCACTTTATGTATTCATCCTCATAGCTTCCAACAGGGTAGTATTGCTCCCTAATGGCATCCCGGAATGAATTCTAGGTGGGTGTGGCTGAAAATAGCGAGCCTGTAGTTTCATCCTTCTACTCGCAGTAGGTTTCACACCAGTCCTTGACGTGGGGGGCTACTTTGAGAAGAGCGAAAACAATCTTTTCTAGACTCGAAAATTCATGAACAAAAAAATAACCCTCTAGCACATTTAACCATTTATCTACGGCATTTGCGTCTATCTAACCCTCGAATATGGGGATTTCATAAATAACTTGTACCTTAAAGGGCGTGGCTTTTCCAGAGTAGCTTCTGGAAGCCTGTGCATCACTTTTGGGTAGCCACTGAAGGATTTGGGCAAAGTTGTCCATCCTCGCATTCCGTTATCGCTCGAGGGCTTCTTCGAGCAAGATTTTGATAAGATCTCCTGCTCCCTCGTCTTTCTTCTCATCCGCCATGGGAGGCCGTTGGGATTTGCGAGGCTAGTTTTGCAAAGGTTCGACCAGCTCAAGCCTTAACTCCTTATATCTCGACCTCGTTGGGGACATGCAAAGAAAAGGAGAGAAAAAGAAGACCGATCTGATACCACTGATCCAGACTTAAACTGGAACACAAAAAATTATAGAGATAACCATATACACAAAGATGAAGTGGAAATAATGCTTCATTTCATCAATGGAAAATACTGAAATATGCTTACAAAAGAAAATGGAAATAAACCAGGTAGGGCGATGGTAGCTTATCTCTGAGAAGAGATGTGTGGCTACATGCCTCTGAACTATGTTACAATGAGTCTCTAAGGCCTATTTATTGTTGAGAAATAATGGAAAACCCTTCACATTCCAAAACCTAACCCTAGAAGATGAAACGCCAAATTGTGGGCCCCGTTTTTGGGTAAGTTGGTACATCAACTTCCCGGGGTCGCGAATTGGTTGTATTATCTCCATTTGACGCGCATGATAGCCCGTTGGAAAGATCTCTCTGAGTACTACGACGGAAAATATGATTTCTAGATAGAAAAATCACCGGCACTAGATTTCCCAAAAAACGTTGTTTAGGGCCTCAAAATGGCTCCAGAAGTTTAGGACCACAAAAACTGCTAAAAATAGTAAATTGTGCTATAATTAAAGAAACTGAAAAAACTGAAAGAAGCACTAGAGGGGATCCAAGTGGAATTAGCGGGTGGCCACCAATATCCTCCTGGATCAGCGGCGCAGCACATACCGTCCAAAGCCCGAAACTGCCTAAAATTTCTCCAAATTGCCTAGAACTTACACGTATTTTCCAGGTATAGTCTTCTTCTTAGTGTTTCATTGAATTTTGTGATGTGGTTTATGGATGGTAATGGTTGAAACAAAAAATCAAACACTCCCTCTACAATACCTCAAGAGGACTTGTTGTTAGGGTTTTCAAGATCATTACTTTGTTACCAAACTCACTCCTCCATTCCATTTTTCCCTTCTTTCCCTCATTCTCTTCTCCCTTATTCCATATTTTCCCTAATTTTATTCTTCCCTATCCCCAAAAAAAACTACTAAACCCCTATCCCCAATTCCCTTCCACATATTTCCAAATGTAAAAACTCCAAAACCTACCCTATACATCAAATCCCTCAAAACCCTTCTACATTTCCCTAATCCCCCAACTATTTTACCCATTCCTAATAGTCCCTTGTTCCAATTTTTCCCCTTTGTGGCCGAATTCAACCACAGCACAAACAGAGCGGTCCAACACAGTTTTATCACCAGCATCTTTTTCTCCAAGGCAATTTGTACAACAACAGTTATGTCATTCGGTCATTCATCCGATTATGAAGTAGAGACCCAAAGGGACTCACCCATGGAGGGACATGCACCCTGGAGGCCTCATAAAGGTGGCAGACATGTTAGTGAAGAACCGACCACCCTTACAGAATTACATGCCTGCCCTCTTACCGTTTCTTGTTTCCAATTTCAGTCATGTTATGAATTTTGCGAGAAGGTTGCTACTGTTCACTATCATCATGAGTTGGCTCACTTATTTGTATTACATTTACATGGTGATCGAGTTACTTTGGCTGGTGTCACTTTTACACTTACACCAGATTCTATCTCATTAGTAACCGGCATACCGAACATTGGAGAACCATGGAACAAGAAGCAGAAGATTGACCGGAAACATTATGAGCCATATATTAAACCTGGTTTCTTGAGGCAGCTTAAGAGATTGTTCCCGTTCTGATATCTCAAAGATGAATATGATCCATTAATGAAATTAATCATGAAGTATTTTAGTTGTGAAGGTCGCTTCTCCCGAGTAGATGCTTAGCACATCAGGTTGCTCATGAATTTCACCCAAGTAAGGATGATGAACATTCCTTATTTCATATGCCGAAACATAGAGAGGATGATCGCCCTTCTGCAGCATAAGACCCCTGAGCAGGAGTTCAACAACATATTCCATTTTGCTCTCATCAAGATTTTGGTGGTTCATCAGCTTAGATTACAGGGTATCACTTGGGATGATTTCATCTCTCGTGACTTTTTCAGAGCTTCACAGGGACCTTCAGAGGTTGGGCATGAGATTGGTGGACCTTCTCATCAGCAAGAAGGCAACGATCCACACACTGCTACTATACTGGTCTTCTTTACATATCAGAAGGGCATGAGACGGCTATTTGCAGCAGCAAAGCAAGTGTTATCTCCACCAGGGGTGGAAGGGGCCTCGCTTGTGAAAACAACACCATAGGTACAGGATAGAGGCAAAAGGCCAATCCAGGATGAGGGGCCTTCAGGTGAGTGAGAGATTGATTTCATTCTCCTTCAGGATGATGTTACAGACATGGGCTCGCAAAATGCACATCTTAGAGAGATCATCCAGAAGCAGCAGACAGAGATCACAACCTTGTCCCTTAACTTGGAGAGGGCTAAGTGGACTATGAAATACTTGGAGCAGAGGAACAAACAACTCAAAGATTTGCAGGAAATCATGGAGTTGCAAAACATCCACGAGAATCACCAAGCTGCCCAAAGGCAGAGGATTGAGCTCAGTTCATTGGAGCAAGAGATTAATGATGATCGAGAGTCTTGGCTCCAGAGAATCAACATCCACCTGGTGAGACTGCTGGAGAAGGCCGATAGGGACAAAGCATTGTTGAGAAACATGGCTTTCCATTATAGGGTGTGCAATATGAGTTCCAAGGCACGAATAAGGAGTCTAAAGGCGAAATTGAAGAAGGCAATAAGGAAGCAAAAGAGGAAAAAGGAGCATGATCTTCTTCGGATATTGGTCGAAGCCTCTTTGGCCTAGCATGACACTTGATAGAGAAGGTACAACCCAAATTTCAAGAAATTTGGAGCAATTTTTGTATTTTTGAAAATTTTTGCACTGAAAAACAAGTTTTGCTTCCCTGTGCGTCGCGCCACGTGGCGCTCGCTTTTGCTAGAGGACTCCAAATGGAAAAAACTTTATATTTTTGGATTTGGCATGAAAATTCATGACTGCTGGTGCATGGCCAAGAGGTTTGGGAAAGTTTTGAGTCCACAAGTGGTCAAAAAGTTTCAAAAAATGACCTCACTGCCCCTATTTTGACACACAGGAAGCACTCTTGGGAGATTGCAGTTTTGGAGAGGAAAATGGACACCACATTGAAAAATTCCACTTGCGTTGGAAAGTATATAGACAAGGCTTTCCAACAAGCTATCTTGGTCTCAATTTTGACTTCAGGAAGTGCCTCAAATTCAACTCCAAATTGGCGCGACACGTAGAGGATTTTGCGCGGCTCATAGAGGATTTTTGCCCAATGTTTCACCTTCCAGCTCAGAAATTCGGCCAAGTTGACTAGTTTTGCTTTGTGATGTAATTATTGACCTATATTGATGAATTAAAGGATAATGATGTAATATTGGCATATTTTTACTTGTTCTAGAGGATTCATTCATTAAAAAGTGAAAATTTAATGAATGAATTAGTTTCCTACCTTATAGAGGCAAGTTGTTTGATTGTCTAGATTTTATTGATTTGTTTAGAATTGGTTGAAACAGCTCCTAGAATGATGAGCTCGACCCCTAGAGGCATGGGAGTGGGTTAGGATGATCTATATCATGTAATTCCTAAGTCATTTTCAGGGATGGACACTTGGGATTGCTTGGCACGTCATTGTACATTCTATCTCTACATTTTTGGCTAAGGAAAGACCAGGGTTTTGCAGCACTTGTTTGGATTCATGTGGATCTATGTTTTGCTGGTGTGTTTTTCTATGTACTTGTAAGATCATTGATTTTTATGTGTATCAATTTCCCTTCTCCTTGCTTCTGAAACTAAACAACTAAATGATTAAAGTAGAATTCACTATACTGCTGTGCTCTGCTTTGAAGTTTGTTTAATTTTCAATGTTTTCATCTGTTTGAGGAGGAATATTGAGACCTTCTTGCCCTCCTTGGATCCTCATTGGTCTAATCCATCCATTTATTCACTCTGAAAGCATCAAAACGATTGCCTTCCTTGCCCCAATCATAACTCTACAAAAGTTGTGTCTCATCCCCGGACCGAAATTCGCCTTTCCCTTTTTCCGACTCAAAACCCCCAAAAACTCAATTAAAATCCTTGTACTCCATACCTAGACTAAGATTAGATTTTATTTCAGTCATCTCGAGCCCCATCGATTATATTTTGCTGAGATTGACCCGTAGAGAGCCCTCTCCTGTCCTCGTAGGGCTAGCTACGAGGCTGAGCGTGGTTTGATGTGGACGTAGAACCTTGCCTTTCCAGCCTGAGGCAATTCTAGGCTCTAACAAAATGCATGGGTGTAAGTCTTAAATGTCATGTTGGTTTCTTCAATTTATTTAAATTGTAATATTTTGCTAAATTTCAATCTATAAGGTATTCATATTATTAGGAAATTAGGGTGAATGTCATTTGATTGTTATGTAAAGGGATAGGTTCTTCCAATTTAAGAATTCAATAGATAATTCAACGAAGAAGATTGAATTTGTTTGGTTTTGGTGCAAGAGCTCTATGTAATATATTTTATCCATCTAAATGAGGATTTGAGTTTGATAATGTGAGTTGTGTGTAGATTCGAATACTATACATGGAGTATACATTTTTAATCTTCCTTTTCCAGTTTGAGTATATCTTAGAGTTTTGTATTTGTCTATGTGTTGGCATGGTTAAATTCATATTGTATTGAGAAAAAGCTAGATTGGATTTCTTTATGTGTGGTAAGAACAATCAGCTCTTGGAGACAAGTAGTTCCTAGTGTTCACAACTCCAAATGTAAGTCATAGTGCAACAAGTTATTTTGGACTACATTGAGCCCACAATATTATAACAGAAAACTTTACCAAATGCTAGATTGTTTTCAAAGGTTTCTTAATTAATGAGAACACCAAAAATGCAATCATGGATTGTTGTCTATCTATTTTAATTATCAAATGATAATCTAGATCTCCAAAAATATTGGATGTAAACAACCCTAGATACAAATTATGAAGATAAGTTGGATCCTAGATTTTAGGTCAAAGTAGATAATTTGAATTGGAAAAGTTATCTAGTTTGAATGAAATAGTTGGATAGAAAGATAAAAAGAGAATCCAGGTCAAAGGGATCATGCCAATCTTTGGTTCTATTACAACTATATGGATATCCAAGCCTCTTGATCTGTGGAATGAATTATATTAGAGAGAATCTCTAAATCTCTAAACTATGGACCACACTAAACCAATTGGAACTTGGATTTTTAATAGGACCATCAATATTGGGGTTTGAATCATGAACTTTAGGGTTTTCCACTCGTTAAGGAAATTAGGGATTTACAAAGGAAAACTAGATGCTAACCATAATTAGTTTTTGAGCGTAGTTGTAGGAACAACACATATAGAAAAATGAGGAATTTAGATCTTTGAGGGGAGCTTCAAAGAGTATCAATCCAGAAATAAGGGGAACCAGTCATAAGAAGGATATAGAAGGCATCATAAGACATTATGCCATAGTACTAGTAAAATCCCACTAAATGACATGGATATATCATTAGTGTCTAGAATGAATTGATTGACTAGAGGTGTAATATATATTTTTTTTAATTTGCTCCTTAATGCAAGCTAGTAATTCGTGTTCTTCCACCCCCAATGGGATAAATTTAAATATGAAGTTACTATGAATAAGAATTGTTATTTTGATTTATACGGTTAATGAATCTTAGTACACTCTCACTTGATATATATATATATATAATATTATTATTTTGTCATTCAAAGTAATTTCATTAGATTTAAAGAAAAAAATGTTTACAAAAATCATCTCAATATGCCCCTTTCCCTCATTCTAACAAGACTTGTTGAGATCAAGGCCTAGAGGAAACGAAAAAAATCAATTGACATCCATTATTTCTAATAGGCATTGTAGGCTTAGCATACTGAAAGAGAACAAAAAGATAACCAGAAGTAATGTCAGCATATCAAGGAGGGGCATTGGGGGGCATTATAGAGGGAGTTGCAAAGTAACCGACATGCTCATGCATATGAAAATATATGTGTTCTACTCTCGCTTCCAAGTTGCGAAGGTGGTCGTTGGCGTGGTGGTCGCTATGGCGAACGTTGTCTAGTTCAAAAATTTCATTTTGACTGTATTGAATGTCATTTGTGTAAGCCACAAGCTCAATGTGATATTCATAGCGGTGGTCCTTGAGAATATCCATGTGAATATGGATATTTCAAATTTGTTCAACGATGGAATCCAAAGTGGCAGGGGCCACAAAATGGCTTGTGGAGCGAGTTGGTGAGATGGAAGTTTCTCCTTTTGTCTCCCAACTATATGAAGTATCCAAGGGCGAGCTTTAGCCAGGCTCAGGATGCTCTACGTGATGATAGTTCCCTCCCAATTGATGAGGTCGACCTTGTTGGTGTAGCATACTAAAGTGGTCGAGATGAAACCTATGATGGAGGGGGGAGGCTAGAGAAAGAAGTTCACATTACCTGCAAAAAAAACAACTAGACCCACAGAAGAGTTGCTTCAGAAGGATGCATACCAACAACTATTAAAAATATATAATGACATAGGGGGATCCCACAATTACCCAATCGTAGGGCCAGAATTGGTTAAGAGACATCCTCCGCCCCCTAGAATCACAATTGAAAACACTCCTGCCCCCATGTGATAGATAACTATTATGCTTGACCTTTAGCTTTATCTGACAACTAGGCCATCAGGAGGGCATAATAAGGCCCAAGATAAAACCCTCCAACTAACAAAAGCTAGTAAGATAATTTACTAGAAATAACTAGAACGTAGGGAAACCCCAAGTGGATGCCAACTGACAACCCCAATTATGAGAGTGAGCACTGAAACCTACATGCACAAATACCTTACCCAAAACTGTAGGCATGAGCTTTGGAAGCTCAAGAAACTTCACATTCCATGAATGAAAAATAAAGATGTGAAGATGAAGTGGCATCCCAGATGCTCATGTTCTAGTATCCTAGGGAAATCCAACAAACCAGTGCTGACCCAAACCAATCGATCCCAGGCATCCCACCCATTTCTCACCCAAGCCCTTGCCCCAATGAGGCATAATGGAATTAAACAATAGCACCACTATTCTCTCCTCTGCCCAAATCCATCTCTTGAACAAATAAACTAGAGAATAGCGTCCCATGTATTTAACAATGAACTGTGCGAGGAGACTTAGCACTCGCTGACATTGAGGTATAGGATGGGACATAATGGCACAATGAATACACATGTGGAGGTCAGATGAGCCTCGATGGGTGCTAAGAAGAAATGTAGTAGCCATGAGGGTCACCCCCATCGGGGCCATGGGATTCTGCATCAACGAGGTCCTGGAGGGCCTAAAATTATATGGGATCTAGTTTGGTTTGCCCATCACATCATGGCATGATGTGGAAAATTATCTATGAGAGTTCATCAATCCACAGTTGGCCAACCAATCAGAAACTTTATTACCAGTGCAGAGAACGTGGCTAGTGGTAACATACTCAAATATTTCCAAGATACATTTAATCCTTTCAATATGGGCCTCAAGATACTAGCTCCATGCAATTTTCGAGGTAGGGGAACCATCAATAATCCTCTAAGCCATTTGAATTTTCAATTTGGAGTCTCCCATGATGTGAATCCTTGATCATTCTTGTTGCTGAGCTAGATACCAACCATTTTCAATTGTCGTTAGTTCTACAACATTGTTTGTAATACAACCATAATATCCAATATAAATCCCTGTAGGATAAGCCTGAGTACCATAATACTCCACCATAGCTCGTAGGTCCTGGGTTACCCTTTGAGGCACCATGAAATTTATTTGAACAAAGCAAGAATGGGGTCTTAGGAAGATAGAGGGAGGTGAAGTAGGTGGATCCCTGATTTCAAAGGAAGCATGGGGGATCATATCATGAGATAAGTTGAGAGAGAGGAGGACCATTGACTCTTGGGGATCTATATTCCAATCGTCAGAGTCCCATTTCTCCGAGAGGATTTTTTCCCTCATATTTTCTTTGACTTGGGTCTATATAGAGGAAATCAATGGGGATTGATCATGAAAGATAGCATGATATCTTTCTTTCCACACATTCCAAAGAGTAAAGCCCAAGATTAGACACAATTCTCTATTGACAACTGGGATTCTAAATTGGAGTGGTTTCCATCCTCCAATAGTATCGAGGATGTCCTCTAGGGTTAGTCGAAGGGTCTAAAAAGATTAACAACCTTTGCGTGAATGTCCTAAGCCTAGATTATATGAAAAAAATTGCCACCTATGTGAGTTTAGCTCGTTTGGCTTGCTTCAAACTTGTTACACTCGATGTACATTTTCCTTGGTATTGATCTACTAAGACCTGAGGGGTGCATAGCTAAAATGTTTAATTGGGTATACGTGTTATACCTTTAACCATAATATCTCCCATCGTTGGGATTTTCGTGGTCATTCAATCTATGTGATTTATGAATTTTCTTTCCAATTTTTTGTTTTGTTTTTGTTGTTTTTCTTAGGCATGCAATTTATAAGAATATGTACAATATATCAATTATGATTCTCAGAAGGAGCTATATGGTTTGCATATTTAATATTCTGAATTTTAATGTTATCACTATGAATATGGTAATGTTACCTTCGTATGATTTCTGTGGATATTGTGTAGAAATACATTTTTTTCTTGTTTAAATTTAGTACCAAATATATCTTTAAGGGATTATTACCTCTGATTTAGAGTAATTAAAAGAAATGGGTGAATTTTTGAGAGGTGATTAGGGGTTATGTACCTCATTGATGGATTGTAAGGTATATGTCAGAACCCGAATATTCATTTTGGCACTTTGACTTTAGGATAAATAAATTTTCTATTTCCAGTAACACCTCCAAAAGAATTATTCCATGCTCTACACGTCTAGGTCATCTCCCAAGATGGTCATTTTCTTTCAACACTAATTTCCCATATATATTTTTTTTAAAGTACCATCTTGTATGATCCTTGAGGAGAAAAAAATATTGTATGTGCTAACTTATTGTTTGTCTTCCTAATAAAGTGGTGTGAGTTCCATAAGATCCCTAGTCACAGCACAAGTGAGTGTCGAGCCATGAAGTCACTAGTTGTTGAGATGAAGACTTTAGATTCAGATTGATGTTTCAACTATGAGTCGGAATCTAACAAGGGGAATGAAAAATTAAATACAATTATTATTGCAAATGCTAGTGCTACCATCGCCACCACTAAGATTCAAAATATTGAGCCAGATGATCTAGAGGAGGGGGAACATGTCTTCCACTCACAGATATGGGTGAAGGGGTCACCGTTGTAGTTCATTGTCAATATCATGAGCCAAAAGAATCACATCTCAAAAAAGGTTGTTAAGAAGTTGAGCCTACCGACCACAACACACCTGTAGCCATTCATCATCAGGTCGCTCCACTAAGGATCCTATGCGTCAACCAACAATGTCGTCTTCCCTATAACATAAAAACCTTCATGGGTGATGTATTGTGTGACTTTTCTCTTCTTGAAGTTTGTGATATATTATTATGCCAAGCATACTTCTGGAAGCGTCTTGATGTGTATGAGTCAATGGCTCAAACTGTTGTTATCACTTTGGGTAGTAATCTATACAAGATATCGTAGGTAGCCCCACCTACTACCATCTCCTTCATCTTTGTTAAGTAATGGAGTAAGATCATCTCGCAAACCATGAAATTTGTTTTCCTTTTTATTCATTCTCAAAGTAAAGGGATGATCGTGGCGATATCCATATCCCCCACGAAGGGTTCCACTGCACTACAAAAGTAGGTGGATAAGGTCGTGGAAGAATATAGGGACATATTATCCTTGCCCGCAAGTGTACCTTTAGAATGTGAAGTCAAGAATTTGATCAATCTAACTCTCAGAGCACCTCTACCCAATGGGACAATATATTGTCACTCTATTATGGAAAATGAAGAAATTAAGTGGCAAATCTAGTACTTTCTATAAAAAGGGCATATCCAACCAAGTTTCTCACCATGTGGGAGTTCAATTATTCTTGTATAGAAGAAGGATGGGACATGGAGGCTCTACATAAATTATCGGGCACTAAATAAAATCATTGTCAAGAACAAGTAGCCAATCCCATGTATTGATGAACTTTTTGACCACCTAAAAGGGGCCAAGTATTTGAACAAGTTCAATTTAAAGTGTGGTTATCACAAGGTTCCAATATAGCCAACTCATGTATGGAAGACTGCTTTCAAATCCGAGGGAATCCTTGAGTGGTTGGTAATTCCTTTTGGTCGAAAAATTCCCATGCAACCTTTATGAGGTTAATGAATGACACAACCTTTACGAACTAGTTCATGCTTGTATATATGGACAAAATCCTCATGTTCAACGAGAGTGGGGAAGAGGACTTACAAAACATTTGGCAGGTCCCTCAAACCCTGTAGCAACACAAACTATGTGCCAACTTGAAGAAATTCACTTGTGGCATGAGCGAGGTCCAATATCTGGGTTACATCAATAATGAGCAAGGAGTGCATGTCAATCTAGCTAACATCCAATTCATTCAAGATTGGCCCACCTGAACCACTCTAATAGTGCTTCACAATTTTTTTGGGATTCATGTTGGGATTTTCTCATATCACTTGGCCTTTGAGTCAAGTTACCAAGGGTGGAGCAAAGGAAAGAGAAATTTTTTTATGGTCTGAGTCCCAAAAAAAGGTGTTTGCTGAACTAAATAACTGCCTTGTGTTTTCTCTGGTAGTCATGTTGCTAAAACTACAACAACGATTTAAAATTGAGACAGACATCTCTGACTATGTTATTTTTGTATTTCTCACCCAGCAAGGGCATCCAGTGGCCTCTCATAGTGAGACACTTTCTGACATAATTTGGGAATGCCCCACTTATGATAAGGAGATGTATTCCATTGTGCATAATTTCTAACAATGCAAACATTACATTATGGGGAAGGAGATGCTCATCCACATATATCACCAACCCCTACAGTTTATACAGACCCAAGAGAAGTTGTTGAGTGATAGCTATCAAAAGTGGTCCATATATATGCAACAATTCCATTTGAATATTAAATACAAGAATGGCAGCACCAATCATGTTCCAAATTTTGTTAGTCGACCACTGGTTGCAACACTAACCATTATTCTCAACTCTTATGACCACGAGACCTCTGATTGGCCCAAAATATATAAAAATGATTAATATTTCACCACCACATACCATATTCCAGTGGATGGCAAGTAAGTTGCATAATTCCACCTCTAGGATGCATTATTTTTCTATGTGGGCCATATTTGTGTTCCTTCAAGTGAGCATGCCAACCTAATTTTGGAGGCACACTACAGTAAGATTGGAAGACACTTTGGTGTGGAGAAAAATATGGTAATGCTACAAAATTATTTTTATTTACCAAATCTCTAACAGGATGTTGGAAAATACATCAAATCTTGCATTGCATGTGCCATCGCGAAGCCAACTATTAAGAAGAAAGGCTTGTATATTCGTCGGCCTACTCCTAAACAACCTTGCAAATCCATCTACATGGACTATATATATAACCTTCCTTATACCAAGAATGGAAATGATTGTGTATTTGTAGTATTCGACAAACTTTCTAAGGTGGCCATATTGGCTACCTTCAATAAGAGTATCACAGTGGAGACGACTGCTAGACTCTTCTTTGAATGATTGTGGGTACATTTTGGGATCCCAAAGACCATTATATTATAACAAGATAACAGGTTCCTAATCACGCTTTGGTCAATACTTTGAACACTTTTGGACACCATGCTTACCAAGTTCACTGCATTCTAGCCCTAGGCTAATGGCTAAACATATATCATCAATACGATGATTGTTCACATACTACATAAGTACAACTCTAAGAAAACTGAGACATGGGCTGAGAATATTTTCTATACTCAACAAAACTATAAAATATCTCTCCATAGCTTAGACTACCAAAATCCATTTGAAGTGGGCCTGGGATTTCAACCATTATGTCCCCTGGATGTCTCACTACCTTTTTCAACTACACAAGAAGAATTTTCCCATGTTTAGCCCAAACAGATAAAGCCACCAAGTTTATTGAGCACATTCAACACATCGCTAGTAGGTTCACAACATCTTGGAGAAAGTCAATGCCAAATACAAACAACGACATGATTACCATCACATGCCCCATAATTTTCAGGTGGATTACAATGTTTGGTTACATCTGTAGAAAGGGCATCTCGTTGGAGCTCATCGTAAGCTTCAACCACTTTGATATAGGCCTGATACCATCACCATGGTTGTGGGAGACAATTATTTCAAGCTTAGTATCCTCCCATTCCTTATCTTGCACCCCGTATTCAATGTGGACAACCTTAGACCATACTTTCAACCATTACTAGACACATAAAGCATTGTTAAGTAGTTGAAACCAATAATTCTCAACCAAGAATGCATTGAATAAGCCACAACTGATCGAATCATGGACAAATGGATCAAGAACACCTGCAAATAGAAGATCCAACTGTACTGAGTTGTCAAAGTTAGGAAACTCTTGCACCAGGAAACATGGCTCAACAGGTACCAAGTTTAGCAAAAATTTCCCCATCTTATGGAGGCCCTCAATGCAATGGGTACCATTGCTTCCTAATGAGGAGGGACTAATCCATGTGTGCATTGGTTGGCACCCTCCTATTTGACTTGGGCCCTAGAATGTTTTCTTTTAGTTTCCTTAATTGTAACACAAATGATTATTTATGGCAATTTTTTGGGTCCTGAACTTCTAGAGCCATTTTGAGGCCCTTAATGATGGTTTTTTGGAATACGAGAAAACTTCCAAATTGCGGTGGGTTTTGTAGTAAAAATTTGTAGCCGTCAGGTACATATTTCTAATCAGGTATCATACGCATCAAATGAAGATCGTATGCCAAAGTTACATCCCCAAAAACCTGGTGTACCAACTAACCTCAATGGGGCCCACAAATTTTTGTCACTAAGTTTCCTAGGGTTAGGTTTTTGGATGTTTGGGGTTTTTCCTTGTTTCTAAATAATGAAAAGGCATATGAACCTCATTGTAACATAATGCAGAGGCATGTAGTTGCCACATGTTTCTATTCTACATGTAAAAAAAAATTGGCGTTTTGTTATTGATGAATTGAAGTTCAATTTTTGTTGTATCTTTTGGTTTCTATTTAAATCTGTATTTCATTTCGTTCCTGCATAAACATGGATAACTAGATTTTTTCTTAGTGATTTTTGAACTCATGACCTTTACATCAAGATGTTCCTTAAGAATAGAGCTTATCACCATCTATTTTACACTCAACTAGCTTTATAAAGATATACTTAATAATCCTTATAAAAAAAATTAATAGCTTCCTTTGGATGAAATCTACAATATTTGATAACTCCTTAAATAAAATGCTTTGAAATTCTTTCAATTTTTAATTAATTTGAGAGAAAAGTATTTGTACTTATTTTTTATTACAAAATTTGTTTAACAAATTGAAATTAGTATATTGTGTCTCCTTTTAAAAAAAATACTATCATAATAAAATAAAGAATTTACCTTTGAACTCTTATTATAATAAAATGTAACACAAGTGACACACAATCATACAAATTAAATAGTTCGTAAATATCAATATTTATAAATAAATAAAAACATCAAAATTATTAATTTATTATACATCTGAATTTACTAAAATTTAAAAAAAATCATAAAAACTAACTAAATTATATTATTATTATGGGTAAATTTTTAATAATTTAATATTTAATTAAAATATAATATACATAGTAAGATTTCAATCTAGAATTTCCATTTAAAAAAATAATAAAGACCATTGACCAAAAAAAATTGTTTTATCAAAACATTTACATTCTGCTGAATAAAACATATATCACGGCTATAACATGCATTGACAAAAACATATAATTAGAAAAATAGTAGTAGAGTTTCTTTAAAGGTGGGATATCTAGACTTTTATAACGAGAGAAGTTAACTATTGTAATCAAAATGGATAACCATGTAGATGTCACGTTGAAGTTTGACACGTCTATTGTTGTGCTATTGGTGTGCTACCTATGGCTGGCTATGTCAGCTTTATTTTTTTGAAGGAAGAGCTTCACGCTTACAAGCTACAGAGAAAATCCTATTTTTAAAATTTATTTTATATATATATATATTATTTATTTTTATCTATATAATATTATACAAGATATTTAAGCATAGATATATATTTCAATTTTACTATGGAGATTTTTAATTTGTAACTAGGATTTGTTGTAATGTTATGGGCCAATACTACATGCTCAAAAATTCGCAAGGTCACTTCTTATGACACTTGTTTATATAACTAGTGTAGCCATATAAATTAAATAGTTGGTAAATGTTTATAATCATTAATTCATAATAGGCATCAAAAGATTCAATGTTAATGAAATTAAAAATATACACACCTAATCAATACAATTAAGAGGAAAAAAAGAGAAAAATTACTTTAGAAATAAATCTAAACTTTTAATGTGTATACTACTATGAATATTTTAGAATATTCTTTGGAGATTAAATGTGCACAATCGACTGAATAATATTTAATAATTCAACTAAAATTATGGGAGCCTTATTCCAAAATAGTCACATTCCTAAAAATTGATAATGAAAACTACACCATTATAACTATAAAAAAATAAAACATAAGTAGGCTCATGTGACTATGTTAAGAAAAGTCCATTAAGATTGGTGGTTGAGAATATGAAACCTTCCAAAATTTTGGCCAAGAGTAAAACTTTTTTTATCCAACTTCTTTATTTTATGAGAAATGATACAACTTATTTAA
>APFE031755868.1:18325-37200 GCA_000404065.3 Pinus taeda | reverse complement strand
ATAGGTAAATATATAGAAATATTCCTGTCAAATTATTTTTAATGTTTTGTGTAAAAATATATTATTATTTATTGTTTTATTATTATTATCATTATTATGAAGTGCCATAATTTGCTACCTATCAAATCAAGGAATAATATTGCTTTCAAATGTTTTCGTGTCTTGGGGAAGGAGTGTAATATAACTATTTTTCACAACAAAGCCTAGCCTCTGACTCCTTAGGTGGATACTTCAGATTCTCCTTAGCAGATATGTTCACTCCTTGTTTTCTTCGTCTTGTTGTCTAGTTAGGCATTACTGTACTAAAGAAAAGACCCTGCTTATCAAATCCTCTATATACTTACCTAGAAGAAGTTTATTTTTGGTTTTATATTGCATGATATCCTCCATGGACTGGGATTTGAAACACAGCTCAATTTGAAATACATATCCGATTGTTTGGTCACTGATGCGATTTCCCTAGAATACTAGTCTACTGGAAAATATATATACATAAATACTATACGAGGATGTCTAAAGATGATTATTAATAATCATCGGCTGCTGCATATCCAACCACGCGCAACAGAAGGGTGGATAATGTTCGCTGTAAAGTCACTGCCATGAACTCTACACGCTTCCGAGTTTGTTTGATAATGCTGTTGAAGCCTTTCTCTGTATTAAGATACACTCAATGAACTAGCCGGACCACATTGATGAACATAGATGTCGATTTCTTTTCTGTACTTTGTGGGGATTAATACGACGATGGAGGGTGGGTTATGTTCGCTGTAAAGTCACTGCCATGCCCTCTATCTGCATCCGAGTTTGTTTAATAATGACGCTGAAGCTTTTTCCTATGTATTAAAATACACTCAATTAACGAGTTAGGACCACATTGATGAACATAGATGTCGATTTCATTTTGGTATTTTGTGTGAATTAATGTTGAAAGTGCGTACTTCTAAACACTCTACACTAAAATATTAAATTCTATTACAGAGTGTATCACATTCAACAGACCTTTCATACAGTTCGCGATGACATTTATAAATTTTTGACAAGAGACTTATCTCTATAAAATAATAGTAAGTTCCACTGATGAGTGCATAGAGACCATGACGTCTAACCAGAAGTGATCGATGGAAACATAAGTATAAAGGGTTGTATATCGCGTGTATTGTTACATTTTAGTGTGGGGAAATTTCTTGTAGAAATCAAAGCTTGTGCTCGCTACCAATATGGTTGTGGTTGGACTGATGGTTGTGGTTGTGGTTGGACTGATGGATGGTGTCACTAACACTATGTGGTCCGCCAAGTTATATGATTGAAATTCTCATGTTTGCTCTGTTTATGTGCTCATGATTTTATATGCAGATTTCAAAATGATTTAGAAAGTCATCTCTAACCAAAATGTCAGCGCTGTTCATGTGCTCATGATTTTACATGCAGATTTCAAAATGATTTAGAAAGTCATCTCTAACCAAAATATAATAATAATATAGAAGCATAGTTTTATTCATAGGGAAAGATGAGAAGCAATGTAAACATTTTCCTTTATTATTTTAATTATAAAATATATTAGAAATGAATCAATTATATTATTAGATAAAACAAATACATGGACATTATTTTTTTACTAGTTTTAAATGTTTTATTATTTTTCAATTTGAGATGTTTTCAAGGAAGGAATGTGTTTTTTCTTGGTTGCCCAATCAGTTAGATGTTTTTTATTTATGTGTTATTTTTACCTATGTGGACCTATTTTAACTATGTTGAATAATGTGCAAATAGGAATGCCATTGTTTGTTTGTCACAAAATAGTCACGAAAGGAGTAAACCAAATTATGATTGACAACTTATTATGATTGACAACTTTCGTTTGTCCATTCATTTGTAGGTGAAATGCGGTGCAGAAACAACATTGGAAACCAAGAAAATACCAGAGAGTATGCCAAAAGTTATTAAGAAAATGAGAATCCTGATTAGAAATAATGCTACTTTACAAACTGAAGTGTGGCCAAATATGTTGGAAGAAGAGATCCATGGTCTAAGTAGTAGAGGTAGTCTTTTAATAGCGAAGAAATATATCCATCTTGGAAAAACGACATACCACTTCTAAACTAGCATCATCTTTACAGAAAGTGGTAGGAAGACCACTCAAAAAGTCCATGGAAATGAATTCCCAAGGATGAGAGGCCATTGGTAAAGGTTGATTCATACCATGTTTGTGATTTGATGTCTTTCTTTGTCAATAGAGAAAACTTTCTCGAATGAATTTTTCCTCTTTCTTGGGCAAGATAGGCTAGTAGAAGTAGCAGTGAAGATTGAGAATGGCCCTCGCCATGCCAAAATGGTTGTTGCATGAAGAGACATGTGCTTCATGGATGAGAAGGAGACAATCATCATATTGTGGCATAGAGAGTTGGTTATGTTTATATAACCGACCATTATGAATAGTATAATCAAGAAAGTGAGTTTGGTTTATGACTATAAGTTATTACATAGCTTCCCATATCTCTCGAAATATTGGATGTGTTGAATACATATATTTTTAGGCGTCATATGCAACATAAAGAACCTATAGAATGTGCAATGCCCTGAGTATTTTTTTGGATTAACAAATCGACCATTTTATTAAATATTCCCTTCTTATATTTAATCAGAATATAAAGTTGTTGAATGTAAGCAACACACTTTAGATGGAATTGCTCTTAAATCTTGTGTTGTGAGATGATGAAGACCAGTGGGTGATGATATGTATGGAGTATGGTCTCTTTTCCAGGAATATAATAGTGCCACTTCTTCCACACTTTCATTGAGCTATGAAATTCCTTTTCATATCTGATGTACATAAGCTTAGCTTTGACAGGTGTCTTGGAATGGTATGCCATAGGGTGGCCTCCTTGTTTAAGAATAACCCTAATGGTGAATTGAGAGGCATTATTTTCCATGTAAAGTGGTTGATTCATATGTGGAAAATGAATAATGGGGGTTAGAGCATAAGGAATTCTTTAGATGCGAAAACTATCTCTCACACTCGACATCCCAAATAAAATTTTCTTGAGTAGAAAACAAGTGTAAAGGGCAGAAAATTTTTCTATAGAAATTAATACTTTGGCTCTAATGAATGTCTTGAGGTCATGTGCATTGGAAGGTGTTTTGTGCCAAAGTCTACACCTAAGAGAAATCTAGCTGAACCCGTATTGTGTCAATAATAAATCTCAAGTATTGAACTCACGGTTGTCAAAAATACGATTTCTTCTCTTTGACATTAAGCTGATGTGCTTTCACTAACTCAAGTATGTTGTGGACATGTTGAAGATTGTCTTCTAGATATTTACTAAATACCAAAATACCATAAAGGAAAATGATGACATACTTAACCATGTGCGTGCTAGAAACATCATTAATGAATCACATAAATGTGGCCAACACATTGGTAAGCCCAATTGGCATGACCAACCATTCAATAAGCTCAAACATCATTTAGAAAGCAGTACTTTATGTGTTTTTGGCATGAATATGAACTTGATTGTAGAATGTGATCAAATCCACATTTTTTAAAAAATAAGCCCCTTGTAAGTGGTCCAACAATCCCTCAATTCGAGGTGGGGGGTAGTGTTTTTTAATAATGGCTTTACTAACGACCTACTATTATATCACATAGTTTCATTCAAAATAAGCCTTTTTTAGAATAATGAAAAGTGGAGTTGCACATAGTGAGGATGAAGGATGAGTATGGCTAGATGTCAACAATTGTTCAATTTGGCATTCCATCTTGGTTGCATCTTGAGGATTGAGGTGATAGGTTGGGGCACTAGGTAAGGAGGCACTTGGGATAAGATTAACCTTTTGTTCATTAGAGCATGTTGGATGAAACCTTGTGGGTTAGGTGGATACATATAAAAAATATAAAAGCATAGGAGACATGGAAGAAGGTGTCTGGTTGGTGAGGTTGTCTCGCTTGGCAAGGCGAACAAAAAAAAAGAAACAAATTGGTTTAAATTGTATTTATTAATGGGAGATTTGATAGCAGCAGGTTGGGTTGATGTGAGAGACAAGGATGTGGGCACATGAGTATCTCCCTCGTGCTACAACTAGTCTTGTTCATCTTTAGCATGATAAACAACATGCCAAGGTTGTTGGTGTCAAATTCCTAGTAATAAATCGACACAATAAAGAGGATAAACATCATATACCACAATATATTGAAATGGGTCAATCACAAAGGTCATGAGACAACTCTAAGAGATAATAAGATGAGGGATTTATTTTTGGACCCAAGCAGAGTTGATATGGGTTTGGTTGTCAAGTGGTGGGAAGGCTAAGGCATTATACCAAGTATTGTGCCACAAAATTGTTTTGAATCTTGTTGTCAAAGGTAAGGGTCACCAAGTCATGTTTGATTTGAAAATTATGGATAAAAAAAGGTGCAGTATACATTCCAACATCATTAGTATTATTGAGGATGATAAAGGTGTCAACCTCAGTAGGATTGTTAAGAGAAACAACTGCAAGTGGGTTACTGGAATTTGGTTGCTTGACCTCTATAAAAAGAGTCCTTTTGGGGTGCATATTTTTAAGTGCTTGATAGTCTACAAAAGCATACGAGTTGATCTTATGGAAGGTACACCAAAGGGTATAGTGAGGTGTGGGGGATGAGGCATGGGCCAAATTAGAAGGAACATAGGAGACAAACCATTTCTAGCTTGAAGAAGTAGGATTTGGGGAGCCAAATTATGTTACATAACCAAGGCTACAATAAGATCCTTTTCCAAGAAAGTACTATCAAACGATTCAAATTCTGGATGAAAAACCATTATCAGATCATAATTAAATTTGAGAATTAACACCTCGCCTGGATCAAAGATATGGAGATGAATGTACAATTTGTAAAAGACATTAATGTAAGCTAGAACTGATTGATTCAATGGTTTTCAAAGATGCAACCATTTGGAAAGGAGATTTTGGAGACATACAGGGCATTAGAATTTCTCTAAAAGCCTAGTAGAAGTCATCCGAGATGTGATATGTGCGGAACTATTCTCTACTAGTTCTCCAAGCTCAATGACAAAGGATATATTCTCGAATTGAGTATCCCATCATGTTTATTCCAGACCCTACAACTGCAGACTAGCGATTTGAAGCTTTATGTCCTCTTCCATCATAGGATGCGTTTTGAAATAGGTGGAGAGATTGCAAAGCCAAGAATTGAATTCCTTGCCATTCATTTGGCCTGAGAATCTGGGCAATTGAAAGCATGTATCTAACTACATTTTACCTGGAGGGAATCTCTATTGCTATAGTGTAGCTAACTCTAGAACATCCATGGCTAAATTATGAACTAGTGAGCCCTATGCTGAGGTTCTTGATGGGGCAACATGAATTTCATAAAGCAAAAGAATTGAAATGAGTAACTCCAAGCTACAATGTGTGGCATGGATCTGAATCAAGGAGGGCGCACTCAAAAGGTCGCTAAATTTGTAAGCCAAAAAAAATATTTGAATATGTAGATGGCTTCCGAAAAATCACATCTATAACAGAGAAAGAAAATAATATCATAATTTTTTTGGGAAGCAATACCGCAAATTTATCTAAGAGCAAGAAATAATCGTTTTACACGCAATGCAAATATTCTCCTTATTAATTTAATTCAAAATATCTGGCATAAAAATCAACTATATCATTAGATCAAACAAATACATTGAGATATTTCATTCTACGAGTTTTCGGTGTTTCAACCCTTTTTAATTTTAGATATTTAAAAAAAGAATGCGTATTTTCTTAATTGCCCAGTCAATCAAATGTTTCTGATTCGTGTGTTTTTCTTGTTTACCCCACTAATCCTCTCGCAAGTGTCCCTTAAAAAATGCTGTGGACATTAGCCAAACGTGATAATCGCTGTAGCAAGAGATGATGATGTTAGCACATACAACTGAAGATGTTCTGTACTGGCAGTGAAAAAAGGAGTAGAGACTACTGATATAAGTTTAGATCATGAATCTTGACAATGGTCCCAAACGGCTTTAAGGAAGCTTCAGAGAGCCGCCCCCCCTCTGTGTTCACTTTCTATATGCAGGGAGATGCTATCAATACGCTTCGTGGGTTAACACGTCTAAGGGCGTGCTGGTGTTTTGAATAGCCATGATGGAAAGTGGATTTTCAAAACCATAATTAAATTTAATTTGAAATAATGGAACAACTTTTAAGAATATTTCAAAAGATTTTGGAATGTTTAAAATTTGATGAATAAAAACAAATTTAATTGCTTAATTTCATTTTACTAATTAAATTCCAAAATATTTTCGACAGTCAAGAGAACTCAATTCAATGTGCGCAAAGGGGCAGTCAACTTTTAAAATTAAAGTCATGTCCGTGCGCCCAAAGTAAAACAAGTTTACTGGCATGCTATATACTAGGCTTTATTACATGTTTTCGTGGGCAGTGGACCATTGTTTTTATTTTTCTTTTATGTTATTTTTTAAAAATGGTGCATCTCGTACATGAAAATCTACTATAGCATATCTAAAAGTTTATATTAAAATGCTTCTACCATCAGAATCACAATCAATTTTAATAGGCTCGGTTTTATTCCATGTAGGCTGGGCAGTGCATCATTGCTTTCAATATTCTTTTAAATTGACTCAATTCATACATAAATATATACAAAATCTACAATATATCTTAGAATTATAATGTCATTGCTTTCAATATTCTTTTAAATTGACTTAATTCATACATAAATATATACAAAATCTACAATATATCTTAGAATTATAATGTTCTTACCATGAAGATCACAATAATTTTTAATAATTATTGTTTTTGAATTTTTTATATCATTATCAAAGTACAGGAAATAAAAATAAAAAATATTTTTATGTCATAAATATTAAAATAATATTTATTTAGCTTTTGTTTCTGACTTTTTTTTTTAAGTATAATTTAAAATTGGTTCTATTTAATTTATTTTCGTCTTTTCAAATATAAAACAATTTAATGTTTTAAAAAATAAAGGTGGTCATTTGGGCAAGGGTCTAAGGTCATTTGTAATTTTTGGGATTGACTACTCACCAAAATGTCAAGTAAACCTTACTCTTTTGGGAATTTTTACAGTATAACACTACTTTCATCCGTGAGTAAGGCCTACATTACTTGACTCTTTGACTAAGAGTTCATTGGTTCACTCTTTGACTACTTGAGTTTTAGAGGATAAATAAGTAAGCTTTACTCTTCTTGCCATTTTTACAATATAACACTACTTTCACCCGTGAGTAAGGCCTACATTACTAGACTCTTTGACTAAGAGTTCACTGGTTCACTCTTTGACTACTTGAGTTTTATATGATAAATATTAAGTAATACTCTAGGGCATCGTTGTTGAGCTCAAGCAAAGGTGATTCATTTATTTCGGGTATCTATTTCCAATGAAATAATGTTTTATGCTTGGACCAATTCTTGGTCTCATAAAATGTCCAACCCAAATCTCTTAGTTGGCAGAGTCATTGGTGGACTAGATGTAAACTAACTAGGAAATCCAAATGCTCCATCAAAGCACCACACTCCCATTCAATGATGCAGAAACTCTTTTGCAAAAATTGGAAGAGATCCATATTCTTGCGTTGATCCTCCAATTCGTGTGAACTATCACTGATAGGTGACTCTGCAAGAATGAGAAAGGAGTATATTCTCATGGAGAAATCCGTTCTTGTCTTTTTTCTTTCCATTTTAGCCATCATTAGCTTAGTAAATCCATTTATGAGATTGTAAATAGAAGGGTATATATAGTTTCTTCTACTGCATTGATTTTTTTTTTAAGAATATAATCATATATACACTAAGAAATATGGATGGATTAGTTAATGTGTTTATAAACAGGGCAGTGTTTTACCAAGATGTGGGCTTGTTTTATAATAAAATATTTTTTTAGTTAAATGGATGCAATTTTAAATAGAATAAATAAATGACGTTGAATATTTAAAATCAGATGAGGGTCATATCATAAGATAGTCTTTGGATATGTTTAGTATATAGATTGCTTTTTAAGATATGTCAGGAAAACAACTAATGAACATATATTTTGGTAGATGGGAGTAAATTAGTAGAATGATTAGTAATTTAGGTATTGCAAGAATGAAATTGATCCATTCAACTATATGTTTAAGACATGAAATGGAAGTGTATTTTAATATGGATGATTGTGATGGAGCTCAATGTACAATATTTCAAAATGTATAAAGATGTTGATGAAGCCTAAATGAGATAGAATATCAAAACCAATACTCAATAAGGGAGAGTGTTGGAGATATTAAATCTTACATGTCTTGTACTTAATATGTGATATTCCTCACCCGGATGCGGGTGTTATCGACACGCTAGCCTGATGGGACAACCCAGGATGGCAGCTGGCTAGTACTCCAGCAACTCCAAGCGGCTCATAACATATGAGCGACGGGCATTCATAGCCCTCAGTTATTGTATACAACGAAGGAGAGTAATGGCACTGCGCAGAGGCGTTAATGCACAGAGGGAATGTTGGTCTGGTTTGGAGGACTATGCGCATCATTTAAAGGATATGGAACAGGTTATAATTAGCATACCAGAGCGCCTCATATGGCTCAGTAGAGGACGCACCAGGGAAACGCTCAGAACTCGGAAATCTTTCCGAGTCAGGTCCCTTCATCCTGATTCTGGTTTCAGTTGGGCGAGAGAATCATGTAAGTCTGTACATGCTCCCTTTCAATTTCCTCTTTGGCTCTTCACAGCCAATTCCTCTTCATCTCAGTCTCGTTTAAGGTTGGGCACCTAGCTTCCAACTGGCCTACTCGTTCTTTTCACCTGTGTTTGCTCGGCCTGCACCTTAATTTGACAATGCCGCGTCTTAGAGGCACTCCCCGACGAGGCAGCAACACTGGTTCCACAGGTGGTTCTTGTAGCAGAGGCGGCTCAGTTCCGCACAGTGTCGCTCCATTATCCTCTGTTCCACCTCCTTCACCGCCTTCTGATAATTCTGGCCCGTCCATAGTCCCTGTGTCGCCCTCCTCTCCGGCTTCGAACAATTCATGCATTTCCCTGAACAGCTCCTTCCACTCGGCGCGTTTTCAATTCAGGAGCCGGGTTAATAAGCCACTCATTTCAACCCTGGTGACGGTGATATTTGAGGAAGAAGAGGAGCAGATCAGCTCGGACAATCCTTCCACGTATCCTTCGAGTGCCCGGGTGCCCAGCAACAGTCCAGGCAGCCCATCGGGGGCGATCCTCAATGACCCAAATCAGAAGGAATTGGAGAACCAAACCCTGCCTGCTCAGGAGCCTGTTATTGACAGCGAGCCAACGCGTTTCAGCAACATCCTCCATCCGGTTCTCCCACCAGGCAAAAGCGAAACGGATGTCGAGGATAATGTCATGGTGGAATGGGTCAATTTAACTCCAGACAAGGATTTCGACTTGCCTCCGCAGGACTGAGCTCGCCAAGACTTCCAACGCTGTTCAAAAAGTTCAGAATTTTTGTTCAGGTCGACGTCCAGGTGTCTTGCTGTTGTGACTATGTCCAGGTGTCTGTTTGTTTGTTCAGTCTTTGTCCAGGGGTCTGTCTGAGTAGGTCTATGTCGAGGTGTCTCTATGTGTCCAGGTGTTTATATATGTTGTTCACAAGTAATATGTTCAGAAGTTTGGCCAAGAAGTCCACAAGGAAATTATCAGTAGCATTTTGAATTCTTTTGTAACAGTTTTAAGTCAGAGAAATCCTTTTTGTAAATGCCAGAAAGCAGAAAGCTGGCAAGAATTTTTGGTAGAGGGCAGGTAGCTACCCCCTCAGAGGTTAAACCCTCTTTGTAAATAATTTTCCTTTTATTTAATAGAATAGTCTTTATCTAGAAAAAAAAAAATTATGTGAGATTCCTCATATAATGTATTGGTTAATGTAATCCTTGTGTGAGGTGTTTGTTTAGGAAAGTTGTTTATTAGCTTAATGTTTTAGGTGTAGTTAATATATTATCTCAATTAACTAAATTGGGTAGCTAAGCTAGTCAACTTATCTTAAGCTTAGCTTGATGTATAAATATATAATATTGGGTGATAGTGAGATATAGGAATAATAGTTTTATGTGCATTAATTCTATTTTATTTCTCTCATTATTCTCAAAAGATTTTAGTTTTCATGAGTGGTAAGTAGTGTGTTTCTATTAAATGTTGTTAGGAGTTTTTGATATCCAGTAGTTAGATAATTTTATTTTTGATTAGTTTTATTTGTTTTATAGATAATTTGATTTCGTAGAAAAAATAATCAATTTAATTACTTGAAATGTGTCCACTATTCTATCCTGCTTGATGCATGATATGTAAACAACATCATCAAATTATTTAATAATATTCATTGTGTATTTGTATATGTTTGAGACGATATGGCACTTTGAAATTTTCATTTAATATGAATCCTGATAGTAACAATGTAACAAAAATGATTAGTGATAAAAACATTGCATACTAATAAAATGAAATGGTTAGGATAATGAACGCTCCTAAATATGGTGGAGAAAATTAATTTCCAATCTATCTTATTCAAGTTCTATTATAGTTACATAATTTGCACATGATAAAAAATATGTTTATGTATATGACTAAGATATATATGATTATTTTAAATTTTAATTTCAATTTCAACTTCCATTTCAATATCAATTTCTATTTCTATTTCAATATCAAATGCATCGATTTCTGTGTATATGTGAGCTTATAAATGTATTGATATAAAAATGATGAAAAATGTATACTTATATCAAAACATTTATAAGCTCACATATACACAGAAATTGATGCATTTGACATTGAAATAGAAATAGAAATTGATATTGAAACGGAAATTGAATTTGAAACTAAAATTTAAAACAATCATACACATCTTAGGCATATACATGAACATAGTTTTTATCATGTGCAAATTATGTAATTGTAATAGAACTTGAATAAGATAGATTGAAAATTAATTTTCTCCACCATATTTAGGAGCGTTCATTATCCTAACCATTTCATTTTGTTATTATGCAATGTTTTTATCACTAATCATTTTTGTTAAATTGTTACTAATCATTTTTGTTCAAATTTGAATGGGTTTGGTTTCAATATAAATGTTCATTTGTAGATGCATTGATCTAGATAATGGTGGAAAATATAGGCAAAAATCAATGTATATATACTAAAATAACAATTTCTTGAAATTAGAAAGATTTCTTGCTATGCACATCTACAAATATCGTTTTATTGTCAAAGTGACATAAATGATATTTTTAGGTGTTAATATACTAATCGGTATATATCGGCTTTGATAGCATTGTGGGTAGAAATATTTCTTGTCTTCCTTTTCACTCTCAATATTTGTCTAGAGTGTGTTATTAATCTATGTATCCTATTAAATCTTGTTGCAAAACTATATCCAAATATCAATAACATTTTTCTAATTCTAATTCTTTTTTGTTTGGATTTAGACTCGACAATATGGTTTTCATAAACAAATGTCATTTACTCTTCTTCATAGTACTTCATCCATGCATGTATAGTTAAACCAATATATCAATTTCAATATAAATTTAGATTTCTAATTCTATTTGTATTTACATAGTGAGAGTATTATTATTTTATTGGAAAGTTGCTCCAAGTTATTGATTTTAATATTTAGATTTAAACGTAATTTATCTCAATGTTTACTTCAATATATTAATATCTCAACATCCTCATATCAACAATGTTCTATATTCAACATGTAAAATAGCTTTCAGTAAAATATTTCTTCAATATTTTATATAATTAGCCAAGAACTCAGAGTGTACAATTATTTCCTTTTAGTTTCAATTTCTTTATTTTTAATTACACCTTATATATATTAACTATACATTTTTCTATAGTACTGAGTTTTATTTTCCTAATAATATTCTTTTAGAGTTCTCTAACCTACCTCTCCAATGCAACTCTAACTTTTTTGTATCATTCTTTAGAGTCTTTTAGAACATTTCTAAACATGCATAATATTTATTACAAATTAACCTATTAAATTCTTCTCCTTGTCCTTTAATTGTTGTAACGATAGTTTAGGAACAACTGTATATTTTACTTCTGACCTCATTAAATTGCTAATGTCTTCGGGTCTTTTATCCGCTTAAGTATATACGTACATGCGTGGTTCACATGAGGGTTCTCTTTCGTATCTCATGGTGGCATCCCTTATCATTTATGAGTTAGGATGTTTGTATTATGGCCAAACTTTAGCCTCATAACATTTTAATGTACTTAACTCATCTGATTTATTGATATGGTTTAATCTACCCATCTTGTGATAATGTCTATCCCCCTCGCACCCTCTCGGCCATCTCGGTATATCGATCTCCATTTGGGGTTCACAACAAATCAATGCTGGTAAAGTACTAGGGTTTAGATCCATGATTATGAAGAAACCTGGAAGTTATGGGAGTAGCTGCCTCCCCTCCCACAATGTTGACCAACCTCATTTGGCTTTTCCGGTGGTGAAGGCGGTTTATGCAGAATCTGCCTGCAACTTTCATGGGTTGCTATGTTTCTGAGTATTCCATATTCAACAGGTAATGAGTTTATCTCTACCAGTCCATTTTTGGGTGAAGCGTTTGCTAGTATTTTAATGCCCAGTCGTGAATACCTTCTGATCTTACCGGTCTATATATAGGCCTGTGCAACATAAATTATTTAGAATAATTCCTTAATGGTATGGCACTAGAAGAAAGGCCCCAGTATTTCTCCAACGCCCACTTTGGTTCCGTTAGATAATTTTGTGTATATTCGAAGGATTTGTCCTTGGTATAGATTGTGCTCAACTATAGAGGCACTTTTGAAGCTGTTTGTTTTGTACTAGATCGCATAATTACTAACCTCTTCGACGACTAAGGCCCTGAAGGTAAATGTAAAAGCTTCCATTTCTAAATATTTTGTTTGACTCTTACTCAGTCTTCTAACTATTTGTTGTTTGAAGTTTGTAGGTTAGACTTCAATCCCAGAGTGATCGACAGTGACAGAGTCAGCTATTGTTCTTTCACACCAGGCTCTAGTCGAGTTTTCCCTCCTTTAATGACAACAGGTTCTAAAGGAGCCGAGGGGGTTTTAAGTTATACCCAATGACTCTGATTTTAATTTGTGTGCTTTATATGGGTTAGAGTGTTAGATTCCTGTAGCCGGCCGTGCAGCCAAAAGATACCCATTCATGAGTTTTTATGTTGACCACATACAATATTCATTACCTGATTGTCCAATATGTTCACATGATTAATGGTGAATTGTGTTTTAAGGGTTTGTACTAAATTGTATTTGAATCTAATTCTAGAATAGTTTCATTTTTCTGCACAAGGAAGAATAATTATCATTTATGCATAAAGGTCACGAGAAACGTATGTAGTTCTCTAGTTCTTTGTTGATATGTATTTTTTCTTTTCAATGGAATATGGCTATGAGTCCTATCCGATTAATACAATTTATTTTTCTTGTTAACTATATAATATATTTCGGATGAAGATGTTTTGTCGATTCTGCATAATTCGTCACCAGACTAGTGTATTCTTTCTTTTATGATAATGGTAGAGAGGGGGTGATTAACCTATCTGTTCCACCCTTATTTTCTTGTATACATTATTGAGTCTAAACAAAATATAGGCCCCAGTTCAATTAAAAGTAGTAAGAGAATGAATAAACCTTGACATTGCAAACTTTCCATTCTCCTACAACATGTATTTCTTTAGATTGGTTTTTCTTCCTCTACGTTAAGGATAACGATTGTCGGCATAGTCATTGATATTATTTATAAGTATGTTGTATAAAGGTTATTATAGTATATCCTAATCCGGACAACGAACAATTTTTGGGTTGCTATTAACTTAGCCTTGCAAGGGAATAACCCAAACCTCATCTTAGGGTTAAGTCTCATTTATTTTTAGCTTTTGTCCCTACTATATTCATTATTCCTTCAAAATATATGCATTATACATTACAGCTTCGAACGATAGCCCACTTTTTCCATGTATACACGGTGATTTCAACATGCTTCTCAATGTGAGTTATATTTCTTTTAAATAGTACAAGCGTAATTTCAAATTTAACCATACAATCCATTTATTGTTGGAGGTACTACACATCTAGGGCCTTCATTACTGGCACATGCAAATACTTAGAGAATTCACTGACATGCAAGGCTTCAACAATGGAATCTTCACCAGATTGGTGCCTTTGACTTTCCATGCATGCATGGGACTACATGCAAGAGCCTTTCTACGTGATTTACTCCTTGATTCGCTCCTCCTTTCACTCTGCAACTGGCTAGTTCTCTCCGGAACTTGTTGTAGGTGTTGAGTCCTCTCATTGATCACCACTATCGCACATTACGTTGGGATCTTCACCAAGCGATGCATATTAGTTGACTCTCATGTAGTATATTATGAGCATTGTAACCTATTTTCCGTTAACCAATAATTCTTCTTGTTCCTTCGATTTTTTTTTACTGTTTTTGCTCTGCAAAGCTGTGTGTTGAACCTTTACTAGCTAGATTCATATGTGTAGGTTTTCTAATGCAATTACATGGTATCAGAGCCAATAGATTCCTAGATAAAACATGCACCAGTACTTTATTTTACAGGTATTACAACTTGGAGATTGAAGATCGACAAAAAAATGGAGTTTCCCAAAGCATCAATCCTAACACCATACAACTATCATGAATGGAAGGACCAAATGGCTCTATACCTTCATCAAAAAGGGTTGTATAGGATTACCATTGCTGCAGAAGTGGAACCTTCTTTAGCCATAGAGAAATCCAAGTACCTCAACCGCATGGATGAGGCCCACGGATCCATATGCATGTGCATCTCCCGAGAGTTGCAGTTTCATCTATCTGCCTGCAGTACTCGCAATGAGATTTGGAAAAACGTTTGAAGAACTCTACAGGAAATAGGATGAGATGAAAGGACATCTGCTTGAAGTGGATTTGTTCTCATTGGATCCACAGAACTATGACAGAATTCAAGACTTCTTCACCAAATATAATGATCTATTGCTACAACTCAAGGGTTGTGGAATTGAAAAATCCAAGGAGGAGAGTCACCAAGTTCTCTCTATTATGTCAAAGCTCGGACTAGAATACTCCATCTTTGTGTCTACATCTCATTCAGTAAGGCTCACAATAGGTAAATCCTACATTATGCATTCTCTCAAAGAGTACATGGAGTCCCTCACTTTTGAGCAAGATAAACTCATTGGCATGGGGAAAATCAAACCTCCAAAAGCACATGCACTTGTTGTGCATGATGGTAGCCACAATAAAAATCACAGATCTAATTCAAATCAGAAAAATCAATAGCAAAAATACAAGGGAAAAGCACATTCCCATCCAAAGAAGGAAGGGTACACCAAGCCCTTCAATGACTCCTCCAACTCCAGAAATCAAAAAGGGAAGAAAGGAGACAAATGCACCTACTGTCACCAAGGATTCCATACGGAATCCTCTTACATGAAGAAACAAATTGACAAAATGGAAAAAATCCTTCAGAAGCACAACCTTGGGGACCACATCCCTTAGGGTGCCAAGAAGAAAACTGAGGATCCGCCACACGAGAAAGATAACAATTTTCATGCTTTAGTTGCAATTAACTCTTTCCCTGGTGCATGAATTATAGTTTCTGGTGCATCACATCATATGGCTGCTACAAAGGAAGTCTATTCCTCTGTGGATGCATGTAAAGGACCTCCCATCATCATGGGAGCTGACTCATCTATTGAGGTCACCAGAAAAGGTAAAGTGGAACTTTTACACGGAAGCTTTTAAGATGTGCTTCATGTTCCAAAACTTTTGGTAAACCTACTTTCAGTTTATCAAATCACTCATTCCAACATCAAAAAGAGAGTGGAATTCACTCCAAATGCGATGAACATATATGAGCTACATAGCAGCTCCAAAATTGCAACCAGTGAGGTAAACAATGGTGCTAGACTGCACACATTTTCTGAATTTATTGAATCTAAATCCTCCTTATTGCTTACACATGTTGATCATAGTAGTAGGCTTTGGCACGAGAGCTTTGGTCACTTAAATTACAGTTATATGCAGTAGCTAAGGAAGCATGAGATGGTAGAAGGCTTGCCAAATATCAGTTTCTCCAAAGGAGTTTGTGAAGGGTGTCTCCTTGGCAAACATCCTAGAGAAAAGTTTGACACCAGCAAGACTCACAGAGCATCCTCTCCTCTAGATTTGATCCATAGTGATCTCATGGGGCCTTTTCCTCATCCTTCCATCAACAAGGCAAGATATGTGCTTACATTTATTGATGATTGCTCACGGTATACTTGGGTGTATCTTCTCAGTGCCAAATTTGAAGTTTTTGCACACTTTGAAGATTTCAAAGCACTAATTGAGACATAGTTAGAGAGAAATATCAAAGCCCTCCATACAGAAAATGGGGGGAAATATGTTAACACAACACCTCAGAACCTTTGCCTTGAGTCCAGGATATAGTTGTAGCGCACAGTTCCATACATTCTGCAGAAGAATAGAGTTGTTGAGAGAAAGAATTGATCTCTCAAAGAGATGGCTTCCTACATGTCGCATGTTAAGTCACTACCTCATAAGCTATGGGCTGAAGCACTTAATTGTGCTAACTACATCCATAATAGATCTCCTCATAGATCTACCAAGGATCAGACCCCCTTTGAGGCTTGGAGCGACATTAAACCGGAGGTCACCCACTTCCGTGTTTTTGGCTCCCAAGCGTGGGCCAGGATCCCCTCTGAAAAGAGGAAAGGTCTTGATCCACAAAGCATTAAGTGCATATTTGTTGGATACCCTGATGGTGTGAAGGGATACCGACTCTTCATTTCCTCTACGGACAAGCTCATCATTGAGCGAAGTGTCCAATTTCAGGAAAGTCTCTCGCATGCACCTCAATTGCCACATGCAGACACCTTTGATCTACCTCATGACTGAGCTGATGTCTCAGTACACTTAAGTGTAGATATAGAGCATACAGATGCAGAGGTACAACATGCAGATGTAGAGACATAGTATTTCGATACAAATCCAATGCATGCATATGATGATCCACATCCAAGCCCAATTCAGGCTTCCAGCAGTGAATCAACTTCCCCTATCATAAATTAGAGAACAAGGAGCTTAAGTGAGATATATGCATAAGACCACCTAGCTACCAAAAATGGTCTTGTGGGGGATAATTCTATCCGTGGTGGACTAACTCAGAGTTTATTGAGCCTCCTCTTACCCTCATTGCCACTGAACCAATGCCATCCCGGCATTGTCATTTGGTTCAGTCTTTTGATCCGCAGTCTTATGTTGAGGCTATTGGGCATCCCTCTTGGGAGCCTGCCATGGAGGAGGAGTACAACTCCCTCCTTGAGAACAAGACTTTAGATCTGGCCCCCCTTCTTTCAGGAAGGCAACTTGTCTAATGAAAATGGGTCTACAGGACCAAGAGTGCTATAGATAAGCAAATCACCAAACAAAAAAATAGGCTAGTAGCCAAAGGTTTCCAGTAAGTGCATGACATTGATTATGATGAGACCTTTGCTCTAGTAGAAAATATGGATTCCATACGCCTTACACTTGCCATTGCGGCTACCCAGGGGTGGGAAGTACATCAGATGGATGTGAAGAATGCCTTTCTTCACGGAGACCTATCTGAGGAGATATACATGGAGTAGCCACATGGTTTCATTCAGGATTCATGTTTGGTTTGTAGACTGAAGAAGTCTCTCTACAGCCTTAAGCAAGCCTTGAGAACTTAGTATGTGAACATGGATTGTTTTCTCTTCTCACAAAAATTTCAAAGATGTAAGCTGATCTGAATGTTTACATGCTTAGGACACATGAATCTCTTCTGTATGTGTATATATCTTGATCGTCGGCAGCTCGACTTCAGCCATTCCTACAGTAAAGAGGACCTTGCATGATAGGTTCTTGATGACAGACATGGGTCCACTACACTTCTTTTTTGGTCTCAAGATCATTCAGGATGCCACAAGAATCAAACTCTCTCAAGCTAAGTATGCATGGGATCTCCTCGAGAGATTTCACATGAATGACTGAAAGCCAGCATCGACTCCTTTTCTATCTGGGGTCCACCTTGAGGATGGAAGTGATACTCCATTAATTGATAGTACTCTCTGCTTACAACTATTTTGGAGCTTACTGTACGTCACCCACTCCAGACCAGATCTCTTATATGTAGTAGGAGCAGTTTCCAGATACGTGCAGGAGCCGAATGAGCTACACTGGAAGCTGCCAAGCACATCCTCCAATATGTGCAGGGAACCATCACCTTTGGGATTCACTGTGCAGCAAGAATTGAAATGAATCTCCTTGGCTTCAGAGATTCTGATTAGGCGGGCGACAACATTGATCACAAGTCCACCTTCAAATATTCACTCAGTCTAGGGTCTGGCCCTATCTGTTGATCAAGCAAGAAGCAGGTTGCTATTGCTCTCTCTTCAGCTGAGGCCGAGTATAGAGAAGTAGTCAACATCACCATTCAGGCTCTGTGGCTACAACACTTCCTCACTGAGTTGGACGTCCAGTTCCACCAGCCCACTATCATCTAGTGTGACAACCAGAGCACTCTCAAATTTTGCAAGGACCCAATACAGCGGTAGCAGAGGAAGCACATAGAGATCCATATGCACTACATCAAAGACTTCGTACATGATCAGGGCATTTATTTGCATCTCTGTCCTTTAGCAGAATAGACTGCAAACATCTTCACCAAGATATTCACTGAGCAGAAGTTTCACTCCCCACACAATCGTCTTGGAATGAAGGACACAGTTTCTTAGCAACTGTATTTTCTTCCTCTTTTCTTTTGATTACATTGTACTTTGAGGGG
>APFE031755868.1:0-18040 GCA_000404065.3 Pinus taeda | reverse complement strand
GTTTCCCACTGGGTTTTCCCTCTTTCTTCAATTTTAGTACAAGTTGCACTTTATTTTGGGTGGCCTTTGGCCTTATTCGCTAGGGCCCATTTTCTATTTTTATGCATAATGGTGTTCAGGGGGGCTATTGGAGATACTACACACCTAGGCCCTTCATTACTAGCACATGCGGACACGTAGTTAGAGAATTCACTAACATGCAAGACTTCAATATTGGAATCTTCACCAGATTGGTGCCATTGACTGTCCATGCATGCATGGGACTACATGCAAGATCCTTTCAGCATGATTTACTCACTCATTCACTCCTCCTTCACTCTGCAACTATCTAGTTCTCTTTGAAACCTGTTGTAGGTGTCGAGTCCTCTCATTGAACACCCCTATGGCGCATTACCTTGGGGTCTTCGCCCAGTGATGCATATTAGTTGATTCTCACTTAGTATATCATGAGCATTGCAACCTATTTTTTGTTAATCAATAATTATTTTTGTTCTTTCAATTTTTTAAGTGTTTTTGCTCGACAAAGTTGTGTGTTCAACCTTTACAAGCTAGATTCATCTGTGCAGGTTTTCTAACACATTTACATTTATCAGTACTTAAACCAACAAATTTCACATTTAAAAATAGTATCTATCAGAAACAATGGTTTTGATCAATATTTATCTGTTCCTATTTCCAGCAGCCACAAAATTCACAAAAATAATTTACATATATAGTTTATAGAAATAAATTACAGAAAAATTTCACAATCACATTTATAGGAAGACATTACCTTTATGAAATACAAACATGAATCACACATAATTACTTATTTGTTAAATTGACATATCCCGAAGAAAGAATCCTTTTGTCAAATCTAGTGAACAAACAGTTTATCAAGAATTACTAATATTCATAGTAATAAAGTTGTTATAAGAAAACATCAACATATTACAATACTTATTTGTTAAAGTTAGACTGTCAAGGAATTCACCATGAAGAAAGATCACTCCTACCAACCAATGAAAATGGAAATTGATTCCATTTCTCCCCCGGATCCAGTTCTTCAGTCCCAAAGTAGTTGCTACAAAGAGACCTTACAAGTTATGTTCAAGGGAATCAATATTGTACAAGTCTATCCAAATAACTCAAAAAATTACAAGTTTGTTTTAGGAATTCCATTGACTCCAACTAGCTCAAGAATACCCTAACTCGTAGCATCATGCCTTCCTTCAATAGTGTCATGTTTCAGGTTCACAATATTATAGCTTCATTCTCTTCAATTAGACCTCCTCCAACCGGGTACCAATTCTTCAAAGTTCCTCAGGTTTTCTCCCCTCTCAGCCTCTTACCTCCTTCATTCCAAATGAGATTATTTATCATTAGGAAGAGAATTAACTATCTTCTAAGTCTCTTGTGAGTGAAAAACATTTTCATTTAGTGTATTTTCCTTGTGAATTCGAAGGCATGTCATAACCTTTTAAAATAAATTAAAATAAACTTTTAAGCATTAAAATTTTCCACTAAGGTTTTCCTTAACACATGATTTACCAAGTCTATGTAGTAAAAGTAAATTAAATATTTATTTTTCACTGATGAGTGTTACATGTTCCCCTCTTGAGTGAAATATCATCTGCAATGTTTTCTTCTAGCCCATCAAAACAAGTTGGGATATGCGTCAAGCATAAAATCTTTATCTTCTTCTTCCTAGATAGAATTTCATGGTTGAAGTCCTTCCACTACTGTTTATTCTAGGAAACAACATGATTTCGTAGCATAATGTCTCTTTGATTATGATTATGCAATGTTTCCACCTAAAATATTATGTCGGGTTCATCCTACATTTACAATTGTTTTCAACTTTATTAAAGGCACCATTCGTTGTTATTTATGTATTTAGCAAGTGCATCTGTATGCATCACAACCCAACTAGGGTTAACGCTCCACACCCAATGAAGGTTAACAACATGTTGACATTGTTGGATGCTTCCAACAAGTAGGGGGTCTCCCAGATGTGAAGTTCCAACTAGACCTCACATCCTCTAGGATGGGAGCCCCATCTGGCATGTGAGTTTGAATGCCACCATGAATGCTTCACTCCTCGCTGTTGAATCTTTAGCCATTAGAGTAGGAAACATGAAGAAATGCTTGGATTATGGAAGTGAGGTCAACCAGTGATTAATAACTTGCAGAATGAGATACAAATATGCAGTAGTGATAACAAGGACAAGTATGCCACGAGAAGTATTAATGAGATTAAACCATGTCAAACATACGTAAATAAGAACATACCAGAGGTTAATCATGAATTAGTTTAGAAAAGGTCACTAGCATGGCATGAAGTAAGAAAGCAAGGATTCAAAGGAGACAGGCAAGAAATGAGTTACAAACTAGTTCATTAACATATTTCTCACATGAAAAGAAACATACAACCATAATGGAAATACTGAAGAGGCAATATAACCAAGCTAAAAAGCACAAGAATCAATGCAAAAGAAAAACTACTTCTTATTAAAATTGTTGCAAATACAAGTACATATTCAGCAATCCATGAAATCCCAATAGTGGAGCATCGACTGCCCCTTCCATTATGTAATACAAATCTGTATCCTCATTACACCTCACGCTACTAGTTTCCAACATTTGAGTCCCTCTATCTCTCAAGTACAGATCAATGATTTAATCTTAGCCCTAACTCAAGTGCCAAAAGTCCTCTACAAATGAGACATGAGGATATACTTATAGGAGTGGGTAGGGTGACTTTTCACCTCCTCTCGTGACCTTTCATCTACCCTCATCATGAATCTTGAACTTCCACACTATTCTCTCATGCTTAATGAGTATTACATGCCTAATTCATCCTAGCATGGTTCTTGCCATTATGATGGGAAATATTTACATTATAATAGCAGAGAAATTGTGAGGAGAATAAAGAAGTTGTTGGAAACCCTATTTGATATTTCCAACGTCGTTGCATAGATATAGTGATCCATACAAGATGATGAAAAGCATGGTGACGCTCATTTTTTATGTTGAATTTTCATTTTCCCACTAATATATATACCATTAAGGTTGGTGTAGTTTCTTGAGTATCATGGTGGGGTTGGTTTGCTTGACAAAAATCCCTAGTTGCATAGATTCTTACAAGAAACCCTAGCTTTATTCACGCAAATATTATACCGGCACACAAATGAAACTAGTCATGCAAACCTCCAAAATAATGACATTAAAATGCATAATCAATTGACTCAAAGAAATAAATTAATTGGACCCATGTAAATTCCCTTCTTGTGCAATATTATTCTTAGACAAGGTGATTTTGAAAGGTCTTGCTATGATTCTAGCCATTATTTTCCAAATTTGAGACCCATCCTTTGCTGATACTAGAGGTTCCCTCCTGTTATTTGGACTACTGCTTCAAACCGTTTTCAAGGAGTGGCCCAAAATGTTTAGAAAATCATGTCGATTCACAAGCTCATGCAATGTACTAAAGCACATGACAAGAATCTACTTCTACTTTCAACCAGCGGAAGCCAATAGATCGATGAAAACAATAAGAACAAGAAGAAGATAAATCAATGGCACATAACACAATATGTATCTGGGGAAATCCACTACTCAAAACACCACTGTATGTATTGCATATATCAAAAATGTGAGTGAAGATAGAAAGCTTGTTCTCACTAGAACAATTTCACACAAGTATCTTCAACTCTCTCAGCTCACAAGATAGCTCAAGCCAAATCCTTAGCCTATTTAGCAGCTCTTCAAGCTCCTAATCTCTTGCATAATACCTATCATGAATAGCCTGTATTTAAAGGGAATTCATGCTTCTAGATCTGTGCAATCCAAACATAGGATCAATCTCTGATGCATGCATGATATTTACACTGCAGTAAATAATACCCCTCATAGTACACTATCCCTACACTCTAGTCTCAACTCGGTCTTTCTCTAAATTGACATGTATGAGTTTCTCATGAGGGAATGTTCTGTGAGGTAGAGTAGCACTAGTGAATGCATTAGTGCACCAACTAACTGTTAGTCCTCTATTAGTTCCAAAAACAATTTAGAACTAATTTAACTGAACATAACTCAATAAACTAAGTTATCTAATTTCAAACTCAACTTAAACTCATGCTGGACCCCTAAAACTTAGGGAGAACATATACATGACTACATAAAGACTTCCAACTTGAAATTCCTAAGCTAATTAAGTTAATTAAAATTAATTAACTATTTACAAGTTTCTATGAGAATAGAATTCGATTTTAATTCTCAGTTTAACTCAAGGACAAATTAAACTGGAATTTCTTATTTTCATTTCTCAACAATCCTTCTCAACAAGAAATGGATTATCAGCTACCCCGATCCTGTCTTTGTGAAACTCAAATTCACATCTTGAAAATTCCTTTGTCACAATGTCAACATCTTGCTCCTCCCCGAGAGTGTACTCTAACAATATAATCTGCCTCAATATAGAATCTCTGAGATGATGATATCACAGACCAATATGCTTCGACCGATCATGAAAAACTGGATTTTCATAGAGTTTCATACAACTCTGATTATCACAGTAAATCATAGATGGATCCATCTGCTAACAAAAAAAACAAAACACGATCTTCCTCATCTAGATGGATTCACATGTTGCCTCACTCACAGCCATGTACTCTGTCTCTATCGAACTAAGTGCAACTGATATCTATTTCCTACTGTACCAAGAAACTATTGTTGACCCAATAATGAAGATCCCTCCTGATGTGCTCTTCCTATCGGATGAACTCCCTCCCCAATTTGCATCAGTAAAGCCTTGAAGCTTCACTCCATCTATCTATTTGTACCATAATCCATATTGAGAAGTTCCCTTAAGGTATCTCAATGCATGATTTTCTACCTTCCAATACAGCTTGGCAGGCCTAACTATCACTTGAATAAGATGGTTAATTGCATAGCACATATCTAGTTGTGTGTTCACCAAGTACATGAGTGAACCCACAAGTTGTCTATAAATATTAGCTTCCACTACTTCCCCTAAAGTAGCATCCTCCTTCCTCCAGTTACCTTCTACAGGAGTCTCCATGGGTCTTCCGCTCTCCATGTGGAATCTCCCGAGTATCTTGTTGGCACACTTTCTTTGAGACACAAGCAACTTGGCATCTCCCTGCCATACCTCAATGAGAAAAAAGTAATGCATGAGCCCCATGTCCTTCACATCTGTCTCACTCTTTTTGAAGCCCAACTTAGTGAAGTAGCTATATATCTTGGTGTACCAAGCATGGGGTTCTTGCTTCAACCCATACAACGCTCTCTTGAGACGGCACACATGTGACTCATGATCAAAGGTCTCAAAACCTTAAGAAATCTCTATGTACACCTCTTCGTTAATCATGCCACTAAATAAGGAAATCTTCACATCCATCTGATGTGTCTTCTAACCCATCTGTGTAGGATAGTGCCAATATAGATCTCATTGGAGATTACCTTGCAATAGGAGCATAGGTCTCATCATAATCAATCCCCTCTACCTGTGGAAAACCATGGGCCACAAATATAGTCTTATGCTTCACCACACTACCAACTATAGCTTGCTTTACTTTGTAAAGCCAACATGAGCTCAACAATGATTTGTCCTCTCGTCTTGATAGCACATCCCAAATGATTTTATGAACTATGGATTCATACTCCTCCACCGTGGCATGAACCCAAACCAACTACTGTATTGCTTCCTTAAAGGAATATGGCTCTGTCACAACACATTCAGCCATAAGATCCATGTATCCAATGTACATCTCAAGTGACCTCCTCTAGCTTCACTGAGATGTGGGTGCTCCCACATTTTCCTGTGCATCATCCAACAATCTGCTAGCTTCACTGGTGCGCTTTCTTCCCTCCCTGGAAGACTCTACCTGAGTGGATTTCTCCACTCCCGGATCCCCTGCATGTGGCTGCTCCACATGAATCTGAGGCTCCTCAATCTTATGAGCTAAAATCTCCTCATCTGTATGTAGCTCAAGCTCCCTCTCAGGGGAAACTCGCATGATCTTCTCCTCATCAAATCTGACATCCTTGTGAACCATTGTCATCTTGTTGGTTGGAAAGTACACCCGATAGTTGTGAGGTGTATCAGTGTACCCCACAAATATCCCTAACTCTATTTTTGGCTCAAGCTTCTTCCTTGCATCTTTGGCCACATGGAAATATACTGATGACCCAAAAATCTTGAAGTGACCAATATTTGGCCTCTTACCAGAATAAGGTTCCTCTAGTGTATTCATCTCAAGAATCTGATGTGGATTACAGTTCTAAACATAAACTGTTGTATTGCATGCCTCAACCCATAAGTGTAGGGGTACGCCCTGATCATGTAACATTGGCCTTGCTGCACCTATTATGATTTTTTTCTTCCTCTCGGACACCCCATTCTGTTGAGGGTTATGGGGTTTAATCAACTCCTATTTAATCCCTTCCACTACACAGAATTTCTTAAACTAATTCGGGAAATACTCACCACCATTATCACTCCATAGACCTTTAATCTTATTTCCTGACTCTTTCTCCACCAATTATTTAAACTCACAAAAATTTGTGAAAGTTTGATCCTTTTTCTGCATGAAAAATATCTAGTATTTTCGAGAAAAGTGATAAAAAATTATAACATAATACCTATGTTTGGCCGTGGATGTTTTCGAGAATGGTCCACACACTTCTAAATGGAGTTGCTCTATAATAGCCGCTACTCGACTATCTCTATTGTGAAAGGAATACTTGGTGTATTTTCCCAAAGTAGACCCCTTGCATGTATCAACTTTCTCAAGTGTACCTTTGGGAAGACCAAAAGAGATCTACTACAATATCTTCAAAGCCCCATGATGCAAGTGGACCAATCTTATGTGCCACAACTCGCAAATGTCTCGACTTTGCACCCTTTTTGCTTTTGTCTTCAAGGTATCACACTCCTCTACTTCCAACTTATAGAGATTCTACACCTAAATCCCTATCTTCGTCACTTGACCCTTGATTATGTGTCAAAGGAAGACCTTTCCTTTTAAGAATATCACATCATAGCCTCTGTCATCAAGCATGGAAATGGATACCAAGTTCTTCTTCAACCCAGGAACATACATAAAATTCTTCAAGGTGAGTGGAGCCCCATGCTTCCTCTTGAAAGTAATCGTGCCCAATTCAGTAACACTATAGTTCCCGTCGTCACCCATCTCAATATTCTTCTGGAGATATTTCTCCTTTAGATCACTGAATAACTCTTTGTCGCCAGTCATGTGGAATGAATCTCCACTATATAAGTACCATACGCTTCCCATCATTGATGAAACCATGCATGTAATGAGGGAAAAGACCAATTCGAATCGAGAGTCAAAATCATTGTCTACCGCTCCTCCTGAGGAATTCTTCTTGGTCTTCTTGAGTGGATAATTTGTAGCAAATTGACCCAGCTCATGACAATGAAATCACTTAAATTTTGTTATGTCTTTCTTCTTACCTCCATTACAAGAATCCAATTTGGAATACGAATCTTTCCATTTCCCCTTCTTCTCCTTAATCGCTAAGGCATAGTTCGCTTCATCATTAGCCTTTGATGATGATCCAGGAGGATCTTCAGATACAATGACATGGAAACTTAGAAATCAAAATGATCGTAATATATTCAACTCAAGATTAGAATGTAGATCTCTTCTTCCTAAATCCAACACCACAAACAATACTTCAATCCGAGTATGGATGATGAAGTTATTGCGAAAAGAAGGGCTCTTCAATCCTTAAGAGAAAGAGGAATTTCCTTTAGAAATGGGTCTTAAAGCCTTAAAGGAAAATAGCAATCGGAGTTTGCATGAGGATGGACTTAAGCATTAGACCATGGAACCCCCGATCACCGATCTCCGATCCGATCCGATCGACGGATTGGAGGTCATCACAATTAGAAGTCATATACCTATGTATAAGTTATATCAGTGATCGGGCAGTCAGATCGGTGATACACCGATCAACGAGATTTTCAACAGACTGTTGGGCAACATATGTGTTGGGTGTTGATGCTGATATTGGAGATCGGAAATCGGTGGTCTGTCATTCCCGAGGACTAGGATAGAGACATGGCGATATGCTGATCTGCAACTTCAGCATAGACCTGATAAAAACTATAAGCCTAATTTTATAATTTTTGAGGTCTCGGTATATGGTTTTTTGGCAGATTTGTAGTGCTTTTCGGAAATTTGAAGCTTTATCATTCCAATGATAAAATACCATCTTTGAGAGGTGGTTGCACCCGCAAATTCTTCCACTCTACCAGCCTTTGTTAAGAGCCAGACAAGCCCTGATTGGGATGGGATCCTATTCGAGAATCCAGTATAAAAAAGGATCATTGGAAAGAGAGAGGGGGAGGTGGTTTTATGGTTGTAGCACACTGTTTCACAGAGGCTGAGAGCATCTGTTGAGTTGTTTTGAATAGCTACACAATTCCAGTCCCTCCTATAGATGCGAGAAGCTTTGGTGCTGCACAACAATCCATCTAAGGCATTCATTTCATAGTCATCAGGTAGATTGGAGGTATAAGCCTCTTCATGGACAAATTAATGAATGTAGTTATGTTTATTCATGCCATTTAATAAGAAAGGCCTCCCAATGTTGAGCTGGGCTCAGAGATGTAGTTCGAATTGGATGAACTCTGTTATCAAGCCTTATTGTTCTTTTTGTGCCTTTTTATGTGTTTTCTTCTTCTTTTCATATGTGCACCTTTATGAGTTAAGCTGCAATTTTATATGCAATTCTTTTCTATACATCTATAAGCGAAAACATCTTCGATTAAGTGGTATCATAGTAGGGATTTTTAGATGTGAATTTCATGTTTGTATGCTAACAAGAGGCATGCTTCAAAGAGGTGAAGGGAATCTAGAACCTTTCGATCCAGAGGCGAGGCATGCACCTCAAAGAAGAAACATGGCTGAAGAGGAAGCTCGTATTGAAGAGAAGCACAATTTCAGAAAGACTTTCTACTCAACGGTAGAGAATACCAGTCATCTAGTTATAAGACTAGAAAAAGCTGAAGAGAGGAATCCAAAAGGACAAGGTTCAACAAATGGGAATGATGGATAAGAACCCCCTCCTTCTCCTTCTGGCGGTGAAGTTTCTTCTTCCCCACACCACCATAATCAGAGAAATATAAAGGATGCATCGAAGAAACCTTTTTTAAATTAGATGTTAAATTTGATCTTCTTGTGTTTTATGGTGAAAGTAACGTAGAAAAGCTTAACAATTGGATCACGCAGATTGAGGTTTATTGCAAGATTCAGCAAATCATAGAGGATGAGGTGAAAATCCAGCTGGCCTCACTATGGTTGGGTAGCACAGCTCTCGTTTCGTGGGAGAGTAAATTGCAGGGTAGTAAAAATGTGGGTAAGATATTTTCCTCATGGTATGCTTTTATTTCTTCATTAAAGGAAAAATTTTATACCTTAGGATACAAAGAAAAATATTTGATGAATTAGCAATATTTAAGGCAAGGAAAAAGGCAAGATGTTTAGAGTTTTACAGAAGAATTTAGGAAGAAAACACTAAATTTGAGTATTGCACTAGACACACCTGAAGTTGTAACTAAGTATATTGGCTCACTGCATAGTTATATTCAACATTCATTATTTTTGTTTGAACCAACCACTATTGATGCAGCTAGTGTGAGAGCAATTCATATTGAGAACATGGGCAATAATGAAAGGGAGGACCAATCCCGAAATCCACCGTTCAAACCTCCTAATGGCAAGTCCAAAGCGAAATGGAAATGGAAGGAGAAGAAAACAGCAACAACCAAAGAAGGAGAGTGGCCTTATTGCAATCATTGAAAGAAAGAAGGCCATGATGATAATCACTATTGGAAGCAGCAACCAGAGAAATGTACAAAGAAGTATGGAGGAAAAGGGAAGCGGAAAATAATGGCAGCAGCTCAACAAGAGTTTGGATCAGATTCAGGAGATGAAGCACTGGTCACAGTAGCAGGAACAAAAGGTACCTTTACACGTCCTATTGATTCTAAATCACAGGGAAGCACCAGTTTTGTAGATGAGTCCATTTTAAATGATAAAAAAAGGATTGAATTATTTCATATCAGAGTAGTAGTAAACCATACCAAGGTAGAAACTTTGTTTGATACGGGGTCCCAAGCAAATTTAATTGCACAGTCTTTGGTAAAGAAGCTAGGCTTGGAAACAAAACCGCACCCAAAGCCTTACCTGGTGGGATGGATACATGATAAAGCTAAATTGAATGTAACCCAGATGTGCAAGGTGAAGTTTGTGATTGTGTCTAAGCTCATAAATGAAGTAGAGATGGATGTAATCCCACTGGATATCTTTGGCATGGTATTAGGGAGCTCCTACCTGTATGACAGAAAATCTGCCTTTTTCTACCATGAAAATAAATACCACATCCCTAAGGATGGGATAGAGTACATAGTGCAGGCTCATCAAAACAAAATTAATTCCAGCCTCATAAGCGTTGGGAAAATGAAACAGCTAGTGAAATCCAGAAAGGCATGCATGCTTATGGTAGTCACAGAATAGGAGGCCGAATTTGCAGACCTGTTCCAAGGTTGCTATGGTAAGCATAAACAAGAATTGATAGATTTAATTTCTGATTATGCTGCATTATTTCAGGAGCCGCGAGGACTACCTCCATAAAGGGAGATCCAACATCAGATCCACCTATTGCATGATGTCCCTCTACTGAATATCAGCATGTACAAAATGTTAGCAATTGAAATGGAGGAGATCAAGCGTCAAGTGCAGGAATTGTTGGACGAAGGCGTCATCAGGCCAAGCTCCTCTCCATGTGGGCCGCCAATTGTTCTAGTGCCAAAGAAGAATGACAACTGGAGGATATACATGGACTATCGCGCACTCAACAAAATATCAGTAAAAAATTTCTATCCCCTTCCACACATAGATGATTTATTGGATCAATTAAAAAGTGTTATATATTTCACAAAATTGGATTTGTGCAGTGGCTATCACCAGGTCCGAATTGCAGAGCAGGACGTCCGGAAAACTAGTTTCAAAACCAAGAAGGGTTGTTTAAATGGATGGTAATTTCATTCAGGCTTTGCAACGCTCCAGCCACCTTTATGCAAGTTATGAATAATAAATTTCAACCCTTCATTGATGAGTTTGTTCTTGTATATTTAGATGATATACTAGTTCTTAGCAAGAATTGGTTGGAACATATGAGTCATGTAAAGAGAGTGCTTGATATGTTGAAGAAATAAAAACTCTTTGTAAAATTATCAAAGTTTGAGTTTGGGAAAACCTCTTTGGGTTACCTAAGTCATATTGTTGGTCATGGTCAGCTAAAAATTGATCTTGCTAAAGTTGAAGCAATTGTAAATTGGCCTAAGCCTACTAGAGTAACCAAGGTCCGTAGCTTTCTAGGTGTAGTCCAGTATTGGAGGAGATTTATTGCTAATTGCTCTGTTATTGCAACACCTTTGCACACATTGACAAGTGTGAAATAGGTCTTCCAATGGGGAGGAAAACAGTAGAAATCCTTCGAAACATTGAAGGAGAAAATTAGCACCACGCCAGTCTTAGCCTTACCCGATCTCGAACAACCATTCGAGATTGAAACTGATGCCAACGGTTATGCCATGGGAGTTTTACTGATGCAGTAGAAGAAGCCAATTCGTTACCATTCTGAGAAGTTTTCTCAAGCTATGGTAAACTATCCCACCTATGACAAGGAGCTTTATGCCTTGGTGCAGAGTGTGAAAAACTGGAAACACTACTTGATCGACAAGGAGACCACCATCCATACAGATCATTCACCCTTGTAGTACCTTTAGTCACAAACCAAGTTGCATCAAACTCGTCATTTCAAGTGGATGGGCTTTCTTCAACAATTTCATCTGATAATAATGTATAAGAAGGGCACTAGCAATAAATTGGCCGATATGTTATCTTGCCCTCCTATTTCTGCTTCTGTTATTTTGCATAATTCTTCATTGTCTTTTGAAAGTTATGCTAAACAATATGCTAACGATGATGACTTTAAGGAGGTTTATCCAAAACTAACCCATGGTTCACAGGTGGACAACTATCACTTGTAGGGGAAATTGTTGTATCACCTTGGCAAATTGTGTATTCCCATAGGAGAAAGAGTACATGTAATTTGAGAGGCCCACACCTCTCTTGTGTCTCGACACTTTGGTGTCGAGAAGACTTTAAGTCATATACAAAGATTTTGTTTTTGGCCTCATATGAACAACATTGTGACACGCTATGTAAAGGGGTGTGTGATGTGTTCTGTTTGAAAGCCCTCTAATAGAAAACTTGGGCTCTACACATGACTCCCTATTCCGAGATATCCATGGGAAAGTGTGTTAATGGACTTTGTAGGAGGTATACCTTTGTTTAGGAAGGGTCATGACTATTTGTATGTCATTGTTGATCGGTTTAGCAAAATGTGTATTCTTATGCCTTGTAAAAAGCAGATTACTGCAAAGCAGACTGCTTCTCTTTAATTTCAGTATGTTTGGGTTCACTTTGGATTACTCACATAAAATATGTTAGATTGAGACTCTCACTTCCTTGGGGAGTTCTAGACTAGCTTGTGGAGAATGATGGACACCAAACTAAAAAGGAGCACGAAATTTCACCCGCAAACTGACGGGAAGACAGAGGTTGTTAACCATACCGTGGTACACCTATTACGAGGTTATTGTGGGAAGCATCCCAAGTTTTTGGATGAACATCTCCCCTATATACAACATTCCTATAACCGAGTAGTGCATTCATCGACACAACATTCACCATTCGAGACATGCTTTGGTTACTTGCCAAGGGACCCTTTAGACATGGTCCTTGGAAGGGAGGATGGCTTCAGTGGACATAATGATAAAGACAAATCTTAGTAGTTCATTCAGCGAATCCAATTGATTCACCAAGCAGTGCAAGAGCAGTTGGAAAAGAGTCAAGCCCATTACAAGGCTTGACATGATAAACACCTAGTCGACAATCAATTCCTAGTGGGTGACATGGTGTGGTTCCACATCAGTAAAGACAAGATGAATGGAGAAGGAAAGAAGTTGCAGCCAATCCAGTATGGACCATTCACCATATTGGAGAAGATTGGGAATAATGCCTTTCATCTTAACTTTCCAGTATATTTGCAGATGTACTCAGTAGTGAATGTGGAGAACCTGAAGCTGTATGAACCACCTTTGGTCATGGACATTGATGAGGTGGGCACCGTTCCTACCATTGATGATTTTGCACCAGAATATCTCGATGACTTGCTGGAAGACATCATCGTCAAAATAAAAACCAAGACTTCATGGCAAGGAGATGTAGAGTAACATTGAGTTGGATTCAAGGGAATGAATCCCAGCAAGGAAAGATGGTGGGACAAAGAGAAAGTGAGGGCACAGCTCCCTCACATCTCAATTGACTAATGAAAAGCTTTTGGCGTTCCAAAAGCTCCTTAATTGGGAGGATTGATTCAAGTGGATCTTCAGATACAATGGCATGGAAACTTAGAAATCAAAATGATTGGAATAAAGTAAAATCAAGACTAGAATGTAGATCTCGTCTTCCTGATTCCAACAACGCAAACACTACTTCAATCCGAGTACAGATCATGAAGTTATTGCGAAAAGAAGGGCTCTTCAATCCTTAAGCAAATGAGGAATTTCCTTTCAGAAATGGGTCTTAAAGCCTTAAAGGCAAATCACAATCAGAGGTTGCATGAAGACGGAATTAAGCATTGGACCATGGAACCCCCGATCGCCGATCTCTGATCAAATCAGATTAGTGGTTCAAAGATCATCACAATTGGAAGTCATATATCTATGTATAAGTTGTATCGGCGATGGGGCAGTCGGATCGGCGATACACCGACCCATGAAACTTCCATCAGACTGTTGGGAGACATATGTGGGGGGTGCCAATGCGATCGATCGATGTCAATATCAGCTATCAGCGATCTACAGTTGGTCATTCCTGAGGACCAGGATAGGGACATAGCAATATACTGATCTACGACTTCAGCATGGACCCAATATAGAAGTATTATAAGCCTGATTTTATAATTTTGAGGTCCGAGTATATGGTTTTTGGGCAGATTTGCAGTGTTTTTTAGGATTTTGAAGCTTTATCGTTTCAACGATAAAAGACCATCTTTGAGAGGCAATTGAACCCGCAGATTCTTCCACTCTACCAGCCTTTGGTAAGAGCTAGACAAGCCCTGATTGGGATGGGATCCTGTCTGAGAATCCACTATAAAAAAGGATTGTTGGAAAGAGTGAGGGGGTGGTGTTTTTATGGTTGCAGCACGCTGTTTCACAGAGGTCGAGAGCATTTGTTGATCTGTTTCAAATAGTTACACAATCCCAGTCCCTCCTATAGCTACGAGAAGCTTTGGTGCTGCACACCACTCCATCTCAGGCATTCATTTCATAGCCATCAGGCAGATTATAGGTATAAGCCTCTTCATGGACAGATTGATGAATGTAGTTCTATTTATACATGCCATTTAATAAGAAAGGCCTCCCCATTATTGAGTTGGGCCCGGAGACGTAGTCCAAATTGGATGAACTATGTTATCAAGCCTTGGTGTTCTTTCTGTGCCTTTTTATGTGTTTTCTTCTTCTTTTCATATGTGCACATTTATGAGTTAAGCTACAATTTTATACGCGGTTCTTTTCTATACATCCATAAGCGAAAACATCCTAGATCAGATGAAGAGCCATCCTTGGTGTTTCTCCTGATCTCCTCCTGCATCAAATCCGAACACAGTTGTTCCCAATCCGACAACTTCTCCCAACTATTAATAGAGTCTTGATAACTATGCCAACTCTTTGGGAGTCCTAGAAAGGAATGACTCGCCATATCATCCTCAACAACCGTGATTCCAACACTTCCAAGTTCATCATGACATTAAGAGAACTTGGTCAAGTACTTTGGAATAGTCCCACCTTTCTTCATTTTCATTTTTTGAAGTTTTTCCTTCAGTGCCAATCTCCTTTGGTCACTATTATTCTGATACAAGTTTGTCAATGCTTTCCACATATCATACGAATTTTCCTTGCCATGGAGACTCGAGACAATGCGATCTCGACCTCCCTCAAGGATTACACACCTCACCTTCGCCACACACGTATTCCACTCAACCAAATTCTGTGCATCCGATGCTACTGGCTTAGGAATTTCTTGATCAATGAATTCCTTCAAGGCATTTTCCTCTAGCACAACCACCATTCTATCCCTCTAGGCTATAAAATTTGAGCTGCCTTCCAAGCCATACTCAAGCCACAAATCGTAGAAAATCGTCTGTCGATCCTGAAGTATGTATTGCAAATTCGAATTTCACCTATAACCCAAAACTCAAAATTCAAAATCTCCTCTAGAATACTCTCTTCATCTGCAATACCATGTAGAAAATATTATAGATTCACAAGAACATGCAATGTACCAAAGCACAGGACAAGAATCTACTTCTACTTTCAACCGGTATAAACCAATAGATCAACGAAAACAATAAGAAGAAGAAGATAAATCAATGACACATAACACAAGATGTATCTGGGGAAAGGAACTACTCAATACCCTACTATCTGTATTGCATATATCCAAAATATGAGTGAAGATACAAAACTTGTTCTCACTAGAACAATTCCGCACAAGTATGCTCATCTCTCTCAACTCATAAGCTAACTTAAGCCAAATCCTTAGTCTATTCAGAAGCTCGCCAGGCCCCTAACTTCTTGCATAATCCTTAGGATGAATAAAACATTTTAAGTGAATTCATGATTCCAAAATTAGGCAATCCAAATGTAGGGTCAATCTTTGATGCATACATGATATTTACAAATCAGTGTATGATACCATTGATAGTACACTGTCCTTGCACTCTAGTCTCAACTGGGTCTTTCTCTGAATTGAAATGTGTGATATTCTCATGAGGGAATCTTCAGTTAACTGGAGTAGTACTATTGGAGGCATTCGTGCATCCACTGGTTATTAGTTCTCTATTAGCTCCAAAAATAATTTAGAACTAATTTAACTAAACCTAACCCAGTTGTTACTGGGAATAGTGTCCACTTAGAGCTGCTATTCCCACTAAGACTGGTATCTATCTTAGAAACAAACAAGTTAAAACTACTTTCATTTATCTTTATGAAAAATAGACAAGAGGAGAACAGAGGACACCAACCTTTGTCTTGCGCTTGGTTCTTTGCTCGGTTCCTCTCCTTCTCGATAGATCTTTGCCGCTCCTTCTTTGTCTACACAGCTTCGAAGAGCACCTGTGGAATCAAAGCAACATAATACTATTGAACAACATAGATCTATATTCATAAATAACACAAGGCCAGATATGTATTAACCACACAAATGCATATACGATCAAACATACACGGATCTGGAGGAAAACTTGAATAGCTTTATTAATATCAAGAATAGCAAGAGGATTACAACCAATTTTTCTGACCCAACATCATCCTCTAGCAAGAAAACCCTTATTCAGCTCAAGTAAAGCTTAGATCACCCAACACTATGAAGTTACCCTAGAAAACCAACAACACTTCTCTACAAGATACAAGATTCGAGCCTCTGGATCTCTGTGATGAGGGATCGATATATAGATGATTGTAGGGGGGTGAGTTAGCTTCTGGGATTTTTATCAGTGTCCTCTCTCTGATAGTTCTTGATTCCACTTGGAGATTTATGATCTCTTACTCAACCCAGGTCGAAATCAGAGAGGCAAGTGTCAGAGGGGAAGCTTTTGGAAGATTCTATGATCTTCCACCTCACAAAATCTCCCTGCCATTTGTCCATTCTCGCCCATCACACCCTACAGAGGGGCCATCCAGTATGCATCGCACCCTTTACACTAGGAAGGTGATATGCATTGCACCCTCTGCACTGGGCATTCAGTATGGTCCAGTTTTGACCATTTCTGAGCAATTTCTTGTGGAGAACTTCTAGGAGATGATGTAATTAGCTGACCTTGTTCCTTTAGGTACTGAAGCAACACTTTTAGGGACTTAGCAGCCCTCAGTTTATGGACATTTATGATTGGGGTTGTAGTGCCCAAAAATGTATATAACAGCTGCCCCCTAAAGCATGAGTTCGTTAATCTTTTGATGTCGGGTGAAATGCTTTACCATGAGAATCCGAAGTTTTTTCGAGCTGGGAGGCAACCTGTAATAAGATACAATACAATACATTATCTTCATAATATTTTTCATGATCTAGCTAAGGTAGACATTCCCATGCTCAGCTTTATAAATTCACTTTCATGTACATAGGACATAGAACCGTCTGTGTAGCAGACTGATGATTCGGACTGAGTCATCATCCTTTGATTTGGATGATCATTTGTTTGGCAATGACGTACAATTGATGTCTTTATATTCCTGAATATATCGCAGCCCGGATGGATGAAACTAGATCCGGGGTCTTCAAAACTCGTTCCATCTTCACTCGGAGTACAAGTCGATCCATGTGAAAAATGTTATGGAGTCGAACATGGAAATACATCACCTGATTACCAGCCAATGATGTAAGTTGTTAATAGGCACAATAGGAATCACCAATAATTACAATGACCCTCAAGGTACTATAGTACAATTCACGTGGTGTGAAAAAGGACTTGGCGTCAAACACCATGTAAAATCTCTCGGTCGAAGGCCATTGACGTAAACCTGTCGCCGAAAGTGAGAAACTTGCCATTGAGGCATCCAAGCTTCAAAGTACTGAAAGGGTTGTTCCTAAGTCAAATTCTTGGATAATGAGCTGATGTCGACAAGAAGTGACCCGTCGCAGGAGGGCCTTAAAGAATCCCACATCAACGACATGGAACGAAGCAAATGATTTTGGAGGTGAAAATAATCTGACGATACAGGGTTCAGGGTGGCGGTCATGAAGGAATGGAGCATGAATGTATTGCAGTGGGTGAGACACAGGCGAATTGTCTGAATGACGTCTCTTGAACATATCAGCAACACTGACGATGGATTGGTAGCGTTAACCCCAAATATGGATGGTGTGATGGACCAATG
>APFE031755863.1:0-16156 GCA_000404065.3 Pinus taeda | reverse complement strand
ATAAGACACTGTGTACCTGCGCCAATGGAAAAAGGGCACTTTTCAGGGATAGTTTGCAGAAGGTGTCTTCAGGGAACATGAAGTACATACTCAGGGGAACATAATGCAAGTGTTTTTAGGCTATGTCACTGCTCACAGGTCCCTAAATGTATCCTCCAATGTACGAAAACAGGGGTAACAGGGACGGTGACCAATGGTGACAAATTACTGTGTAACAGTTTGGTTTGGTTTTCGACTAACGGATCAATTGCCATGAGTGTTGCCATGTATCTAGGTATCGTAGTTGTTCATATACCTCTTAGCAACACAAGTACAATGGCCTTCAGGAGAGCAGAGATAAAGGACATTGTTGAGCACACAACGTGGGTTGCAGCCAGGCTCGTGTCTATGAGCTTTCCTACCTATGAAGACATCAAGTTGTTCATAGAAAGGGAATTGAAGATAAGATGGCAACAACATCCAAACTATCAACATCACAACAAGCAGCACCATTAGCAACAACAGGAGGCAGCACACCCACATGCAGCAAATGAAAGAGGAAGGTTGTTGACACCATAGAAGTGGAATAATGTTGCAAGCTCGAGCAGATCCACTTGTGATGAAAGCAACATTGGAGATTGAGGTTACAAGGTGACAACGTGACAAGATGATTGTGTGAGGGTAGAGAAAAGAACAAAGAAGGATTTGTAGGTGATGAAGCAACAACTCAAGGAAGAACAAGAGCTGCACAAATGAGAGAATGAGTTGCAACATGAACATGCACAGAAGGAGGCGCAACATGCATAGATGAATGAAATTGTGCTGGTACAGGTTATAGATCCATCTCAACAACTTGCACAAAGTAGACAAGGTGAATAGTGTTTTTGATTTCATGCAAGGAAATTTAGCAGCATGCATCTCATTGTGCACACGCATGCGATCCAACCAAGTTGGCACACTCACCAAGGTAAAGACAAGAATCAAGTCCGACTGGAGCTGAAGATTTAGCTGAGCGTTAATGCGCATGACCACAGTCACACACTGGAATATAAGCATAGACACTATGCATCAGTGTGTTGTCAGTTCGGCCACACCCAAGAAGACCATGCGCATGCTAGCAGATGAGTTGGATGGAGCAGCCATAAAAATGCACTCTTATGCAACAAATTCAAGAGTTTAGTGCAGCAAGATGTCACCACTGAATGCATGCACACCATCATGGATGACCAAGCTTGGCATCTGCTCACCACCTTCACCATCACAAGCATGCTAAAGAGTTGGTCTCACCACAATGGACTGAGTGCTAGTGATGTCGTGCACGTCTTGCTCAAGCCATTATGTCTCATATGGGTACACATGCATTGTAATGTAACATCTTGTAAAGTGTAGTTCAAGTGTTGATGGTTGGATGTAACAGTCATGGAGTAGAAGAAGAGTCATGAGGGTAGATGATCTGTCACAAAGGGGAATGTCAACGATCACCCCACCCTTTGCTATAAATAGAACCTCATAACTCATTGTAAAGGCTTTTGGTCATCCAAGCTTCCAATAGGAGTATCATAGAGAAAGCTTGGATAGTATTGTAAGGAGCCTCAACTTCTCCACTGAATAGAGCTAGTATATTGCTTTGGAGGAGTAGGAAATTGTGGTTGTAATGTTCCACTATTGGGACTAGCGGGGGTACATGGATGTATTGTATGACTTGAATTTACACTTCTTAATATAACAAAGCCAGTATGTTTTCATGCATATGTTGTTATTGTAGTTGGACTATTTTGGTTGCTGTAGAAATGTATGTTATTTAACTTACACACTTGTGTATGAAATATTTTGTATACAATTGTATGAATTTTGTTGCAAATGTGTTGTTGGTTACAACATCACTTTGGATTGCTATATATCTTGCCTTCTAGCCGGTGATGCATCTTTGCTCATGTGTTCCCTTCCAAGCTGAATACTATTATAGACTTCCAAGGGGCACACTCACCTCACCCTCTTTTTGTTATAACCTCTCATGCACCTTCGTTGACTTACTACAACTGTCACACCCTTGCTACCAACAGGGTCATCTTACTTATTTATGTTCAAAATCACAGTCAAGGCATTACCATATGACCCACTATTGGGACTCCTACACAAAATGGTTTGAGGTCTAATTGGGACTTCTTACCCGACATATCCCCTATCATGTTCGTGGGTCCAGCACTGCTAGTATTTATGGCGCTAGAAGGAAATCCAGATGACAAGTTGTGTCCCCTCATCCTGTTTTGAAGCTTAGAATATCTATTACAGAGCATTGCACTCTCCTCCCTCCACAATGTTTCTCGAATCCTGAATCTGTTACCATCACAAGGGAATTTTTCAATCACCTGTCCACATACATGTATGATGGTGAAGGGGAAGTGGCTCGGATTGAGTTCTTACATGAATTCCTTTTCATGCTCTATGAGGAAGATGGATGTTATAAAAAACAGGCTAGTTTGATTTTTGTATACACACATTGCATATCTCCACATCGGTGGTTGTGCAGCCCACTGGCTGACAGTGTGCACTCACTTGAGTACTTATGTGATCTCATTGAAGACACTTTCTATTATTTTGATCCAGAATATCTTGACCAAAAAATACAACAACAAGGGAAGGCTCTACATGAATCACCTATGGATTTTTGACAGTGCATCCATGATTTGTAGTTTCAAGCTTCGAAGATCCAGATGAATATTTTCTATGATTGGGACCGATTCGAGTACTGTCTTAAGAAATCTACTCATCCAAAGAAGAAGTTCAATATAAAACCCAACTCAACATTCTTCACTGATGGAGTTATGCAATCATAGATGGACACAGTCACTGTCACAAGTGAATGTTCATCGTCCCGTCATCAAACCTCTCCACCACTGCAGAGTGATGCCTGAGAGCATGAACGCACATTTGTTGAACCGTCATGACCTCCCATAATCACTCCTTCTGACTCTCTCATAGAGTTAATTGTGAGTCCCATACTCTGTCACATGTATTTTGTACCTCAAACTTCGTCTTTGTATTCTGATCATCCTTCGGATGACACTGTCTTTTGTTCTTCCATTCCAGAATCTACACTTGTTTTGAATGAGGATCGATCTATTGACAGAGCTGGTCTTTCACAACCAACATGCAGAGGCATTCATGAAGCGCATGATGGGGAGCTTTAACATCCACTGATAGTAGGGGACCATCCCTGTCTATCCATACCTCCTCCATTTTTTCCTGGCATTCTTGTTGATCATTCCATCCCTAATTTGTCATTTGTATCTTCATCCATAGATGCACCCATTGTTGATCTTTCACAAGACACACCAGATATCAACCCATCATCCAACAACATAGAGGACCAATCATTCATTGAAAATCCACTTGATCTTTCATCTTATATTTCCTGAAACGCAAAGGGTAAACATCCTTCCTTCCCATCTACCCTTTTGTGTGATTCATCAAGCCATGAGGATGTCAACCAACATCCTGAATTTTATAAACCTACTTTTCATGATCTCGTCACCTCATCATCCAATCACGATGTTGATTCACTTGTTTTTAATCCATCTAAACCACTTGTCTTTGAATACTTATCTATCAAGAAAGTCAAAACCCCACAGAATTTTGTTGCACTTTAGCCTGAGCTGATGGATATGTTAGGCCCTCGCTGTCCTATGGTTGGCTTCACTTCTGATCAGGAAATTGTCCAAACACTTAAGGCTCCTCAATACTCATCTTTATGCACTCAAGATCAACATAACGCTTAGATTTAACTTCCTCCACTTGAACTACATAATCCCATCACTCATGCATTAGAGGAATCTTACTCAGCAAGCACACTTACGCAACTTAAGTAGTCTACCTTTCTCACGTTTGGTTGTATATCACGGTTAAGGGAATGGATACACTCAATATCTACATGCGGTGTAGAACAAAACCATGGCAAGTCCACAAAGTGCATGTCATGTGCTTTCACTCTTTTTTGTTCTGTGGATGCATTTAGGTTAGAGCGTGTCTATTTTCATTCTTGTATATTTCACATTTGATGGTTCGTACAACTAGGTTTCTCGCAGATAAGCCTTTAACAACATGGGTCAACCAATATGTGAGTGGCTACATTAGAAATATCACTTCACATGATTAGACCCATGCACCATTAACTTAGGAGTACAAGTAGTGTTTTCTTTCAGTTTGATTACTTATGTGGTTGTTTGATTTCATGCTTTGCATGTTTGTTTGTTTGCTTACTTGTGTGTTTCCTTACTCGCATTGCTTTCGATTTTACAATTGCTTCTACTTTTCTCTGTTGTTTTTTTTGTTGTTTTTGTTCATAGGTTAGTTTCACATGAAACCATGCATGACTCTTGAGAAAAGTTGGGTAACTGTACGAAGAACTTATTACTTTTATTCCATTATACGTCGATGGAAAATATGTATTGTTCGAAGTGAACCTTCATGAAAACACAACGCTTGTATGCTAACTAGTGTCACCTTCTTTAGTCAGTGGTTTTTGGGTTAACCATTGTAAGCTTAGTCAAGTAGAGTAAGGTCGGGGGGGAAACCTTAACAAGCATGTCAAAGGTATATAATAAACTACTTCTCTAAAGAAAACACCTCATCTTCTCTCAATATGTAGGGATCCCTCTTTCACCTCTGAAATGAATAACTATTATGCACAGTTATGAAAAAATTGCAAAGGTTCGACCAGTTCAAGCCCTAACTCCTTATATCCTGACCTCGTTGGGGACATGCAAAGAAAAACCGAGAAAAAGCAGACCGCTCTGATACCACTGATCCAGATTTAAACAGGAACGCAATAGATTACAGAGATAACCAATAATACAGAGATGCGATAACCATAAATAAAGAGATGCAGCGGAAATAACACTTCATTTCATTAATGGAAAAATACCGAAATATGCTTACAACCAGAATTGGAAATAAACCAGCTAGGACGATGGTAGCTTATCTCTGAGAAGAGATGTGCGGCTACATGTCTCTGAACTGTTCCGAACTTGTGTTACAATGAGGCTCGAAGGCCTATTTATTATTGAGAAACAATGGAAAACCCTTCACATTCCAAAACCGACCCTTAGAAGATGAAACGCCAAATTGTGGGCCCCGTTTTGGGTAAATTGGTACATCAATTTCCCGGGGTCGTAACTTTGGCATACGATCTCCGTTTGGCGCGTACAATAGCTCATTGGAAAGATATATTTGAGCACTATCATTGTTGGTAGGGGCAACACCGGTCCACCGGTCCATGTTCCATAGACCTGTGTTGCCCACGGATTCCCCAAAAAACGTCGGTTAGGGCCTCAAAACGGCTCCGGAAGTTCAGGACCCGAAAAACTGCTAAAAATAGTAAGTTGTGCTACAATTAAGGAAATTGAAAATGCTGAAAGAGACAATGATGGGGGTCCAGATGGACTTGGCAGGTGGCCACCAATATCCACCTGGATCATTGTGTGAACTGATTACTTGAAATAGTGTGTTAAGAAAAAGGCATTCAAAGTAGAAACTGAGAAGAAAGTGGTTGTGTTTTTAAGAGAAAATATCTTCTACAAGTTTGGGTATCCAAGGGAGGTAGTAACCAATTAACAAGCACAATTCACATAAAATAGGATTGAAAATCTCACGAGGAAACACTATATCAATCACGAGACATCCATGGGCTATCACCCTCAAGAAAATGGGTAAGTAGAGGTCACAAATAGATCATTGGAGACAACCCTCACCAAGATTATTAGTCACAACAATAAAACTAGGCAAAAATACTAGCAGAGACAATTTAGGCTAACAACACCATTATGAAAACTACCATTGGGTTCACTCCATATGAATTGGTTTATGGTAATATGGCTTTGATTTCTATGGACTTTTAAATATAGCATTTTAATGATGGTAGATTAGTTAGACTTAGAATTCACTACAACACAACAAGAAAGGCTACTACAACTTAATGGCTTAGATGAATTTACGATGCATGATCTCCTACACACTGAAGTCATACCACTGCAATGAAAGGTTTGGCATGACAAGAAGATGAGGAAAATAACTTTTTAATAAGTATATTGGGTCCTATTATATGACTCAAGGCTCACATAACTCAATGGGAATCTAATGAAAAGATGGTTAGGTCCACACCTAGTAGTGAGGTGTCTTGAAAATGGATCTATCCAGATCAAAACCATTGATGAGAAAGGTGTTCCCCTACTTTTAAATGGTTATAGGTTCAATCTATAAAGATGACCTCTATCCAAGGAATATTTTATTGGTTCATTTAGTAGATAATTAAATGTGATTGGGATTTTCATAGCTTATAGTCCAAAACATTCACAAAAATTTGGAAAAAATAAAAAATAATAAGATGGCATGGACAAAAATCTCTATGAGGCATTTGAGGCCAACTCCAGGGTTGAAAACCTCTCTGAGGAAACCCAGAAGAGAAAATAAAATTCATAGGTGAGAACCTCCTCTAAGGAACCTAGGGTAGGCATGCATATTGAAAACCTCGACACAGGAAGCTTGCTTGTCTAAGAAAAAAGAAAAAAAAAAGAGAAAAGAGAAACACAAGGAAGAAGGTTACACCATGCCTACTAACTTTTCTCTTATTTTTCAAAACTACACATAGTTGGAAGATTTTATGGCTACAGGACAAAACCTACAAACTCTGATCCATCATTCATCCATAGAACTCATATAACCATCTCTCTCCACCATCCAATCAACAGGAAATTCAAATTTCACCTTCTCAATGTGATGCTACAAGAAGGAACTATATTGCTACAGGAGGTACTATAATTCTATAGGAGGAATCTATGAAGATACAAGAGGGGTATCCCATAAGAAGAATATAAAGAAAGGACATGATGCATCTAGGAAATGATAAAGGGGTCCTGCAATGATTTATTCATCATCCATCCATCACCCATCAACTCCATTTTACCAAAACATGCTCAATTTTTCCACTATGTCCTAGCTATAAAAAATGCATAAGCCCTTGTTTTCTATTTGTCCAATGTTTGCACTACTTCATCATGATTCTAACCTTTCCCCCATGGTTTTTCATCATGTCCCTCAAAATCATCATGCAAACTAAATATTTCAAGGGAGCGTCAAAATACTGCTACAAGAAGAAAACTCATCCTGTAGAAACCTATGTAGTCACAATAGAATCCCTTATATATTTTTTTCTACCCACATAAGGCATGATGGAGCCTTGTCTACAACCAGGGAGGGACACATCATGCAGAGCATGGCTTCCCACCAACAACAATGTCTTGGACATCTGAAAAGAACCTGCACACACAGAGCAGAGTCAACAAACAAGGTATGATCAAGTTATGAAGAAATGGACAAGAAACCAGTAAAAGAGATAAGTACCTTGATTAGGATGTTATATGGCCCATCTCCAACATGAAACTATCTCCACTAATTCAATCCACATGTAGGCTTAGGTATGGAAACCCTCATGTCTTCCATATGAATAAAATGACTAAAATGTGTAATGGTTGAGAGAGGTGTTTTAACCCTCGGCTGGTAAAATTAAGTTTGTGTTAATTCATCCATGCAACGTGGACATGCCATCTCAAATTTAGGTGGTGTCCTCGAAGAGTGTGGTGATAATCACGATGAGAGAGAAATGATTACAAGGAATGGGGAGAACAGTTCAAAAAAGGAAACTCATGTTAATTCCATGTCACTAGTGTGCTCGGAGCTTTTACCCCAAAGAGAATATTATGTACTATTCTTAACTTCATTTTCAACATCACTCATTCCAAAAATAGTTGGAGGAAGGATGAGATATTGTATGAGGCCACCTGAGGTTCCACTGAGATGTTTTGAACCATGTGTGTAAGTGCTACAGGAGAAAGCTACAGACATGCCTACAAGTGCTACATGGGGGATCAGAAGGATATAAAGAACAATTTGGAAGGTGAAAAAGGAGCCACAATGGCTCGAAATTATCTCAAAACCATCATTGACAAACATGACTGATTTGAAAAGAAGTAAGTGACACCCTTGTTCCTCATTTTTACATCCACTTACAAGAGAAGTGTGCTTGAAATTTATAGATTGAAACAGATAATTAGGGAGTAGGAGGTCTCTTTGGAAATTGCTGTGGTTAGAAGATGATAAATGTAGTTTGGTAGATATCAATTCTAGCACTCTTATCCCTCATTGCAACGAAGAAATTTAACATTGTTTCACCACTAATATTGTTTGAAAAAAATAATTCCACACCCAAATAGCACCAAGGAGGAACAATAAAATAAATGGGGTGAGGATTTAATCAGGGAAAATTTTAGGGGCTAATATTTGCCCATGGGCTAATTTTCTATACTTTTTCCAAAAAAAGAATTCGCTAATTTCCATTTTTTTGTAAAAATTATTTGTCCAAATTTTATAGAATGAAGTCATTTTACCCTAAAAATCACCAAAAAATTATATATAGACTATATAAAGATATTGTAAATTTGAATATTTTTACAAAATTATCTCCAAACATTTTATAGATTTCATATTATGGACTAGTGGGATTCCGAAGGTTTCTAAACTTTAAGATAAATTTTCATCCTTAAAATTTTCCCTAGATTTAATAGAAGAGAAACCTCAGACAACAAGAGGATTCACCAAAACCCTCCTATAGTGGACATATTTAGAAGACACCAATGGCTGGGTTTGTTTGAGTTGTTAAAGGGGTATGATGATGTTCTTTCTTGTGAATTTTCCATGGCATTACATTCTCAATAAGAGGACAATGGCACTACTATGATCATAGAGTTGACCATATCTCTAATTCCTAAAACCATACGTAGAGTGATCACCTTACTCTTAGGAATTAGGTGGAGAAAAAAATACAGGAAAATGCGTTTCACAACTAGGAAAAATGTCTTGAATTCAAAAGAGAATCATGTAGAAGATAAGAGTGGAGTAAGAAAAGAAATCCTACCTTACCCTTTGGATGAGGTAGCTTACCATATCCTCAAATATATATCTTGTGAAAGGAGATTGAGTGTGGTTTATGTTGAGTCTTGAAAATGTCATTCATTTCCATTACACTTTCACTATTATGTCCATTATATCACCTCCATTTCACTACTATGTCACCACATTCATCCCACTTTCATTATCATTGGGCCACATTTATGTTTTTCCAATCTTTATTAATTCTAAGCCTTTTAAGTGAATTTGTGGTTAAAAATTAGGAAATAATGTGCATAAACTTATACCTAACCAATGGGTTGAGATTGTTGACATGTGTAGGTTGAAATGAGGCTTCTAGAAGACCCTTATGTGGCACTCTAAGGCCAAATTCGAATTTGAGTGGAATGAATCATGGGATCATGAGGATATGTGTCACATCTCCTAATTGTATTGTAACTCTAAAAAGACATGTTCCTTATCAGTTTCTATTTTGATTAGGACTCTAGAGGTAGAGGAAGAAATTCATGGATTATCATTAATGAGATGGCTCTCATCTTTTTGTATAAATAGGAGATATCTCTCCTTCATTAGTTAGTCTTTTAAGTCTTTTTAGTCCCTAGTTCTTAAGATTGTAGTTCTTCCTTGATGGCTTTTGAAAGCTTTGGAGAACTTTGTTGTACTTTGTACTTTTGAAGAATTTTGAATAAAGCTTTGATGTTCTCAACATGGAAGGAGATGTGAAGTAGATATCATGGAGCACATTAGAATGTAAGGTAGAGTATATTTCATTTTGTAAATATTGGTTTGTAGAATGTAAGGTAGAGTAGATTTCATTTTGTAAATATTGCTTTGATTTGATTTGATTACTTTCAAGTTTGATAGATTAGATTTTTCATTCATGAAATTTTAATTCATGCAAGTGTGTTCAATTTTGCTTTGATTTCATAGGGGGGGCCTGCCTTGTATAGCTGTCATTTAATTTTGCATTTAATTTTGTTATGCTTATGTATATTAGCTGTACATAAATTGCTTTCAAGTTGATTGTAGATTAGTGATGCACATAGCCTTTTAATGACTAATGACATGATAGAATCATCTTGTCCTATTGCTGAAGCAGCAAGTATACTGGGTCTCATAGTCACTAGCTCATTGTTTGGTTATTGCATTTTATCTTGATTGAACTAATGACATGATAGAATCATCTTGTCCTTTTGCTGAAGCAGCAAGGATACTGGGTCTCATAGTCATTAGAAAACGAACAAGAACAAAAACCCCAAAACAACATAAACTATAAAACAACGAAGTAAGAGAAAGGTTAACTAAGCACATATAGTGCACCACACTTCATTAGTTTACGATACCTGGATTGATAATTTATGTAGAGAAATTTAAGACATTAAATTGACTAGACATTTTGGCATCGTTGCCAAGGAAGTGTAATTAGGAGACCTTATTTCTTACATCTGGGAAAAAAAAAGAAAGCTAATAATTCTTGAGTATGCTCTCCTCTTACACTTTGTGTGATCTGGAGGATCAGAAAAAGAATTATTATGTAAAAAAAAAAAGAAAAAAATGGAGACAAAATAAACTTCAACATTTTAATTGATTCAATAAAAAAAAAAAAATGATGGAAACAAATGAAACTCAACTGCTTTGATAGGTTCAAATTGACCAAAATTGTCTGGTTATGCTTTGTAGTGGTCTTCAAAACACTGTATCCTGCTTTAATAAGGTTTTGCAACTCAGCTGCAGAAACTGCCCTGATTCCGCAGCTAGCACCTGATTCTGCAACTAGCACAGGATTCCGCAGTTGTTTCAAGGTTGAGCAGGTTACAAGCATCCAATGAAGAAATCGACCACATGGGCATCTTCAGAATTATCTCGACATGGATCCTATCCTAGTCACCCAACTCATATCGATGGAAAATCAGCGTAAGACTTCAGTTAAAATCTTACTTTTAGCATGTTTTCTTTGAAGTATTTGCTGCCTGAAATTAAAAAAAAAAAACCTTATGTGGCTTTCAAAAGAGTGTATGTGGCATCCAATTTGTGTGGAAATTTTAAAAAAGACCTCCTAATATCAAAAACTTGAAAAATCATGCATATTGATTTGATGTTTTGGCCTCTTCATGATTTCCTTTCAGTGCTCTCGTAGTGAATACCCACCTCCTTATCGCAGTTCGTTAGTCAAAATTACCATTTTAATTCTAAAACACTCTAGGTGTGTCACTTCCTCTAAAGCTAAGTTCCATGCCCTGTCTCTCTTCAGCGTGCACCTCAAAGCGCCCTTTCTAATCCATAATCAAATCTGCAGGCGAGGTACATCAACATCTAAAGTAATCCATCTGAGAGAGAAATAGAAAAAGAAAAAAGAAACTCTTCGACGGAGGGGTAGATTTTTAGATGGGAGACTATCGTGTCTGCTTCTGCTGGCCCTATAATCCAATCAATTAAGCAAATCAATCCTGTTTGTCCTTCCTGCCCATGCCATACCATTTATCAATACACAACAAGATCTCTGTATTGTTCTGTGCATTCATTTTTTTGGACTGTCAGCATAATCAATTTGTGGACTGTTCGCTCCTACTCTGTGAAGATGGGCCACCATTAGTGACAAACACAAATAAGGCAATTACACAACAAATAAAACCAGAAGGATGAATGCAACAATTCATAATAATGCAGAACAATAAAAAATGTTAAACTCAGGAAAAAACGTAAACAACAAAAAAACATCAAATTTCAAATGCTCGATTTTCTCAAATGGTAGCGAATTTGAAGAAAATAAAACATGGGTTTTTTTTCCAGATGGGTCAATTAGATAACCGAGAAACCGTTTGAGGAAATTTGTCGCGGTCTGGGAGAAATCTGCGGTTCTTCGGAGCGTATTTTTGAGTGCCGCGTGAGAAAAAAACATAGTTTTTTATTTAAATGAACAATTGTGATGAATTTCGCGTGCGTGAGGAGGAGAAAGCTAATTAGGAATCAAATTATGTGCTGGAATTTAACCTTGCTCCAACTCACCTCATGATTTAATGCGAGGACAATGATTTAATAACAGTTTGAATTGAACACAGCACTGTCTAAACATACGGCTCTTCACAACAATGACGTGACCATAAAACTCCGCCAAGCAAGAGGGACACTTGTAGGACTCAATTACATGAGTGACACTGGGTTGCCTTTATTGCTTCCACGAGCTTGTAACCTGAAGAAATTGGATTTACAGTTCACATTTTTTTAGTGCAGAAAATCATTGCGAGTTACTTCATTTATGCACTAACCTTGAAGTTCTAGAGGTACGGAATGTGATTGGAGACAGAGGGCTTTCCATGATAGCTCAAGGTTGCCTCAATCTGGAGTTTATTTCTATTCATGTAATAAGAAACTTGGCATTGGAGGCTGTTGGGGAATACTGCAAAAATCTGAGGGACTTTCGTTTAGTTTTGTTGGATAAAGAAGAAAGAATTACTGATCTACCACTTAATAATGGAGTCATGGCTTTGTTGCTTGGGTGTAGCCTTCACTCCTCCACATTTTTTTTTTCTCTTCCATGCACACAGCCACTCCATTTCATATTACTTTCACACTCTGTTTTCATTAGCTGCAAGCCACTTTCCACAGCTTCCAGCTCACACAGAGTTTCCGCAGCTGATCCCGATTTCCATAGCCAACCCTGGATTCCGCAGCTGTTTTGTTAAACTCTAGGTTGCAGGTGCCATCAAGCAAAATAAGCCACATGGGTAGCGTGGGAATGTCAGTACATGGATGGTGTCCTGTTCATTTGGTCCAATTTGATGAAAAAGACCCCGGTCAAAGGGAAGTCAAATTGTGTGTTATCACTAAGTCGCCACACTGAGTCACCACACTAAGTCGCTGCATGTCAAGAAAAAAATAATAATTTTGAATCAATGAAATGAATAAGTTATTTGCTCACTTTTCTGAAAGTATTGATTAATTTTGGACTGATGATGAAAGATGAATGGCTAACTTTGTATTCAAGATTTTTAGCTATAGAACCGTGCACATTCCGCAGCTAAAAGTCCAATTCCACCGCTGTTCTCCAATTTCGCAGCTGAAAAACCTCATTGTTCAAATCAGCCTAACTTTCTCATACAAAATCAGATTTTGATGATTCAAGTACCGTTGAAAAGATCTCAATAAGATATACACAATGAGAAATCCATCATTAGAGTTTGAAATGGAAAATAATGAAATAAATTTCTGAAAAGACGCAACATCAACTTGAAGCACCAATTCCAAAGCATGTATAAATTCTTTTGATTTTTCCCTTGAGAACTTGTTTCATTAATACAAATTCTTAGTTTTGTGTGTAAATATCATAACTAGAGAGATTGGCCATCTCTCTCCTTTGATAATATTACAATCCATTACAGAATAAGTATTATTTTTTTTGCAGGTTCCAGGAGGAAGGACAAATGACTACAAAATAATGGTGTCTCTCTAAGAGACCAATTTGTTTCATAAGAGGATGATCAACAACAAAGAGGAAATATGCTGATGCAAAATCAGATCTAAACACTTGAAAAACTTTCGGATACTATTGTCTCCATCACATCCATACTTCATAATAAACTATTCACCTCGTTTGAGTCCATATTTTCCATTTACATTCACATACACTTTCCATCTCTTCTTGTCCATTCATAATCCACAAATAAAAGCAAGAGGCTCATTCACATGCTTATTGCCCATTGTCATTTTTTCTCTCCATTGCCATCTTCCATTTGCATCTTTCATTTCCTGTCATTTTCATTTCGCAAATAAGCCCTGCTTCAATGCAAATTATTGAGTCCATAGTCCTTTGAGTCTAAGTTCTTTGTCAAAATGCCTTGAGGCTTTCATGCCTTAATGGCAATTTCTCATGCTGACAAACAATGGGAATACATTAATGTCCCTTGTTCGTCAAATCCTCTAGGTTACTCGACATCAGCAAAATCATTCATACCTAGTAAGATGTGTTTGGGCATCTTGATTCTCATTGTCATCAATGGTGAGAGTTCTCGTGTTGACTAGTGGCATCCATTAATGGCCACTAAGCCAACAATTTCCTGCTATGTTTAACATCAGAACATTCTTTTTCACATAGTAGGAATTGTGCCAATGAGTTTTGAAGACATGAAGACTATTATTTTCCGCATTTTGGAGCAGATTCAACAAGTTTTAGTGGAAGCAATAAAAAGTCATCTTATCTCTTTATCCATGACTCCTCTTGTTCAGCCACTTGAAGAAGAATATGATCAGACTTTTGCAGCCACCACACATACAACTCATCCATTGCAAAGGGTAAGTTAAGGTACATCATTTTATAACTTTTAGCCATAGAATTCCATAAAAATCTAGATTGATAATTGTTGGAAAAACATTTATCTTCCTCATTTCATAAAATTGTCAATACCATCAGTTGGGGGGGGAATACATTCATCTTCATATCTTGCCATGTCCATATCATACTCAGGAGCCCACATACTTCCAACATATATTAACTATTACATTGTTGTTATGAGCATACAATGGCTTTTCAAGAAGTGCATAAAGGATAAATTGGATACAAACAAAATCATGGTTGTCACACAAGAACCAACCATCATGCAATCCAATAAAGATATACTTTGCAACAATAATCAAAATATTATTATGCAATGTTCAAAGATCAAAATAGAATGCAACAACAACAACAACAACAACAAAAAATGGTTGTAACACAAGAACCAACTATGTTGCAATTCAAGTAAAACACTTCGCAGAAATATGAAGTTATCAAATGATATCATGCAAAGTTAGGCCAAATCTCAAGGAACAAAAGAGTTAATGTAATATATATTGCATGAGGACATGCAATAACTTCAGTTGGGGGGTATGTTGAATCTTGAAAATGTCATTCATTTCCATTACACTTTCACTATTATGTCCACTATATCACCTCCATTTCACTACTATGTCACCACATTTATCCCACTTTCATTATCATTGGGTCACATTTATGTTTTTCTAATCTTTATTAATTCTAAGCCTTTTAAGTGAATTTGTGGTTAAAAATTAGAAAATAATGTGCATATGCTTATACCTAACAAGTGAGTTGAGATTTTTGACATGTGTAGGTCAAAAGGAGGCTTCTAAAAGACCCTTATGTGGCACTCTAAGGCCAAATTAGAATTTGAGTGGAAAGAATCATGGGATCATGAGGATATGTATCACATCTCCTAATTGTATTGAAACTCTAAGAAGACATATGTCTGATCAGTTCCTATTTTGATTAGGACTCTAGAGGTAGAGGGAGAGATTCATGGACTCTCATTAATGAGATGGCTTGTCATCTTTTTGTATAAATAGGAGATCCGTCTCCTCCATTTGTTAGCTTATTAGTCTTAGCTAACAAATGGAGGAGACGGAGCTTTGTTGTACTTTGTAATTTGAAGAATTTGAATAAAACTTTGATGTTCTCAACATGGAAGGAGATGTGAAGTAGATGTCATGGAGCACATTAGAATGTAAGGTAGAATAGATTTCATTTTATAATTTTGATTTGATTTCATTATGTCATTTGATTGCTTGAAAGTTTGATAGATTAGATTTTCGATTCATACAATTTTAATTCATGTAAGTGTGTTCAATCAATTGATTGTAGATTAGTTTTTCTTTACATGTTTTTGCATCAAATAGTGACATGAAATTTACCTTTCTGCTGACTTTGTTTTTTTTTAGCTTTTCAATTTCGGTTATGCTTTGATTTCAGTCTTATTCATTTGCTTTGTTAGTTAGTTTAGATATCAACTTGCTCATTTCATTGACGGTTACCTCCCAAAACCATAGCTAGACTAACTGGTGAGGGATCAAAATATGAATGTTGTGATTTGATTTTAGTTTACTTTTCTGTAATTAGATATTAGATTGCTCATTTCATTGACAATTACCTCCAAAAGCCATAGCTAGACTAACTAGTGAGAGATTGAAATATGAATGTTGCGATTTGATTTTAGTTTACTTTTCTGCAATTAAATATTGGATTGCTCATTTCATTGACGGTTACCTCTAAAATCCATGGCTAGACTAACTGGCGAGGGATAGAAATATGAATGTTGTGATTTGATTTTAGTTTACTTTTTTGCAATGAGATATTGGATTTCTCATTTCATTGATGGTTACCTCCAAAAGCCATAGCTATACTAACTGATGAGGGATCGAAATATGAATGATGTGATTTGATTTTACT
>APFE031755860.1:0-17189 GCA_000404065.3 Pinus taeda | reverse complement strand
GCCCCCAAAGAGATAGATAGCATTTATTGATGCCAATTTAGTAGGATTTTGTTTCATAGATTTTTTTAGCTTAGTAGTGTTTATAGACCCTTTCATGCATTTAGAAAGGGTCGTAAAGTTTTGTATATGACTTAAACCCTGAAGTTGCACTATTGTACTTCAGGGATATTCTTTTATGAAACTAGACCAATTATTGTGATTTTGATGAAGAAGGTTTTTATACAAATGTGCACTACTGTCTTTGTTTAAAAGCATTTCTGTGTTGAAGGAAGAATTTCAAATAGCGATTGATATTTGAGATTGATTAGCAGCTCACATGGTACTATTATCTGCGTCTGAACTCATTCCTATTATATGAATTGTCATTTGATCGCTCTCGCTATTATCGCTTATATATATGTGTTTTAACAACATCCTTTATGCATCCCACCATTGGTTGTTTATAGTATGCTTCTCTTTCAATCGTATATGTATCGATGATATAAATGATCAATGTAGTAATTTGTGTTAATCGCCTCGTTTGACTATTTGGATGAAGTAATCTTTAAATGATTGAATATCTGTGTTTATTTTACATATTCATCTATATGCCCGTTAATATATAAGGATTATTAAACGCTGCATTTCAAATGAATAGTTGTTCCCGGGATTAGTATTAGTTTTCATATTTTTGTTGATAGAATAAGCTATCGTCCTATCATTAGAACAGACAACTCATCACTCATCCATCCCTTTTATTCATTATCGGGAAATTGGTCCCGTTATATCCAGTCGAAGCCACCATCCCAAACGGAAAAGGATTTGTACTAAGGTCCGGACCGGGTGGTTATCCCCCCATGTTGTTGCAGCGATTTTCGAGGCATCAACACCAGTCAAAGGGAAGTTGTAATTAGTCATGATGTCACCTTTGACGAAGATATGGCTCTCAGCAAGGTGAACAATCTTCTGACTTTGAGGAGCTCTCGAGAAGCCTTTTGTGAAATTAAGAAACCTAATAGGTATCAGGGATACCTGACCATCATGAGCATGATCATACAAAATGAACCTTCATCATTCTCAGACACCGTCAAGCATCAAGTATGGAAGGATGCTATGACCAAAGAATATGAGTCTATCATGAAGAATGATGTCTGGGAAGTAATTCCTGGACCCCAAGACAAGACATTTGTTACTTCCAAATGGCTTTACAAGATAAAGCATGCAGCAGATGGAAGTACGGAAAAGTATAAGGATCGTTTTGTTGCTTGTGGTTTCTCCTAGAAGGAAGGTATAGACTATGATGTAATATTTGCACTTGTTGCTAGATATACGATCATCTGCTCGATCATGGCTCTTGCGGCTTCACAAGGATGCAACCTACATTAGATGGATGTCAAGGCCGCGTTCTTGCATGGTTTTGTCAAAGAAGAGGTCTACATGGAGCAACTCACAGGATTTGAGCTTTATGATTGAAAATCTCATGTATGCAAGTTGAAGAAGGCTCTCTATAGGCTGAAGAAAGCACCCTGAGCATGGTATGAGAGGATCGATAGCTACTTGATGAAGCTAGGATTCACTAGGAGTGAAGCCAATCCTAACCTTTACTTTAAGGTTCAAGATGACAAGCCTCTTATACTAGTGTTGTATGTAGATGACCTCTTTCTAACAAGTGTAGACCCTCTCATTCACAAATGTAAGAGAGAGTTGGCTTCTGAATTTGAAATGAAGGACCAAGGACTTGAAGTATGGCAGAAGCCAAGGGAAATTTTCCTATCTCCAAGGAAAATATTGGTAAAGGATATTTGGAAAGATTTGGTATGATGGACTGAAGCCTGTGACTACCTCAAGGATCTTAACTTTTAGAAGTTATATGGTAGTGATGTTGGACCAAATTTGGGAAATGCCTTTGAGTTTCAAGAACTCATTCGCATTGATGTTCTTGGTGAACCTCCGTCCGAACATATGTTTGTAGTTAGCACTATGAGCTCATATTTGGTTGAGCCTCACTTCACTAATGCCAAGAATCTTCTAAGATATCTTCATGGCACAATTACAATGGGTTAAGATACACTGTTGGAGATGTGAGACTACTTGGATATACTAATGTTGATTGGGCAGGTAGTGTGGTGGATCGTAAGAGCACTTTTGGGTGTTGTTTCACCTTGGGATCTGCTTCGATATCCTAGATGAGAAGGAAGCAGAAGTTGGTGGCTTTGAGCACCACCGAAGTAGAATATATTGTTGCTAGCATGACCTCGTGTGAGGCAGTCTAGTTGTGAAAGGTCTTCAGTGAACTGTTTGGATTTACATTGGATACCACTGTGATTCTCTGTAACAAAGAAAGGTGGGATTCGTTTATTGAGGAATCCCGTATTCATCAATTGCTCTAGCAGATAGACATCATCTAGGATATGGTAAGTCAATGAGCAAGGAGGCTCCATCGCATTAAGATGATGTACAGGTTGATATACCTTGTCAAAGCCTCGAGGAAAGATCTAATCTTTGATTTTCCCAAACGACTTGGAGTCGTCAAGAAACCCTTGTACAAGGGTCCTGCATGTTGCATACATTGAGCTCTGGGAGCTCTGAGGGCTTGTGGTTCTTACTGGAGTAACATACGACCACAGGGTGACTCACCCTTCCCTGATGGTGCGCACTAGAACAAGATGATTTGCTCTCTTGTGGGACAAGATGATTCGCTCTCTTGTCGAACAACATGATTTGCTCTCCTGTGTAGTAGGATGATTAGCTCTCCTGTGAGGCCTGGATTGATGTGTTCTCCATGGCAATGTAGCAGGATGATGTGGATTCTCCTGAGGCTTGGATTGATGTTTCTCCATGGCAATTGTAGCAGGATTGGAGTGATCTCCTGTGAGCCTGATTGAGTGTTCTCCATGGCGGCTTGGATTGATGTGTTCTTCCATGGCAATTGTAGCAGGATTGATATGGTTGTTCTCTGTGAGGACAGGAAATCGATTAGTTTCTCCTATGCATCCCTACCCATGCAGCTGGGATCCATGGGAAGTACCTCTCATCTGATCTGAGCAGGGAAATGAAGTTAGGGACCAGGTAGTACCGAATGGATGCATCGTTGTATCTACCTCTCCCACGACAGGATGACCTCCATTGATCTGGGATCAATGATACTGGTCTGGGACCAGTGGTAGGAGTTGTACCATACTATGACGCTGACTTCGGGTCGGTTGAGACTGGTCTAAGGCCAGTGTTACATACTCCGTGACTAACTTCGTGTCAGTGCAGTACTAGTTTGGGACCAGTGAGAGTGGTACATACTATGACGCTGACTTCGGGTTGGTTGAGATTGGTTTGGGACTAGTGGTACACTCTCTAAGACTGCGATACTGGTCTGGGACAAGTGGTAGGAGTTGTACCATACTATGACACTGACTTCGGGTCGGTTGAGACTAGTCTGGGACCAGTGGTACATACTCTAAGACTGACTTCGTGTTAGTGCAGTACTGGTCTGGAACCAGTGAGAGTGGTACATACTATGATGCTGACTTCAAGTCGGTTGAGACTGATATGGGACCAAGCTACACTCTCTCAGACTATGATATTGGTCTGGGACCAGTGGTAGGAGTGGTATTTACTATGAAGCTGACTTCAGGTCAGCTGAGACTGGTCTAGGACCACTGGTACGCACTCTATGATTGACTTTGAGTCAGTGGAGGATGATACTAGTCTAGGACCACTGGAGTTGTACTCACTATGACACTGACTTCGGGTTGGTTGAGACTGGTCCAAGACGAGTGGTACATACTATGAGACTGACATTAAGTCAGTATGATACATCCTTGATCATTTCTTCTTCTTCATAATTCAGACAAAAGCAAAGTAGAACATAACAATGCAAGAGCAGAGCATAACCGAGCAAAATAGTACCGATCAGTACAGGGTAGAACAAGACAAAGTAGAAAAGGAAAAATAGAGTAGAGCAGGGCAAGGGTCAAACTATACAGGGCAGTGCATTTGATGGATGAATAGTAACTGCCGATAGATAGATTGCAGATGAAGTTCTCCCTGGTTGAGAGGGAGTGTTAAAATTGGAAACCAGGGAAAAACTTCATGTGGGTCATCTTATTCATGACTGATAATATTTTTATTATATTCCTCCCATCGAGAGGTGTAGGATTGATATAAAGATCATCCGATTTCGATAAGTATTCATGGAGATATGAATTTATTTTGATTATGGAATTATTATCAAGCCAACCTACAACTCATGTAGGCTCAGAAGCCCAATAGTCGCATCTGTTCAAACACCAACGTTGTGTATAAACATAAGAGGTATTTTCCTCATTTGGTCTCACTCATCTCATCACATCTCTCTCTCTCTCTCTACTGTGCAGAAATGAGTCTCTTCTCTACTGCGCAGAAATGGGTCTCTCTCTCACACATGTGAAGCCGGAAACTACTGAAACTGAAGCTGCAACTGATAAAGTAAAGATTTACCTACGTGGCCTATAAGATCTCCTCTTTGGAACTACGTTGTAGGTCCATCTGAACCTCCTCTTAAAGCTGCAACTTTTGGTGGTGGAATGAGGTCAATCTGATGAACGGTTTGCAAGATATCAACTGCCCTAGTTTGAAGCCGGAAACTGCTGAAACTGAAGCTGCAACTGTAGAAGTAAATATTGACCTACGTGGCCTAGAATATCTCCTCTTTGGAACTGCACTGTATGTTCATCTAAACCTCCTCTGGAAGCCGCAACTTTTGGTGGTGAAATGAAGTCAATCCGACGGTCGGTTTGTGAGATATCGTCTACCCTAGTTTGATAATGACGCCGCTAATGTTGATACTATTGATCTAGGGTTTGCTACTGCTGATATGAATCAGATTTATTGTACTATTTCTCTCTATTGAATTATTGAAGATAAAAGAAGATTTGCTCAAAGGGTTTCCCCACACATTGTGGGGTTTGTCCCTGGCTAGCCGCCACATCTTGTATCTCTTGTCTTGGCTTGTTTTTTGTCGATCGTTTAATGTTCTATCTGAACTTTACTTTATGTACATGTGATTGCTAATCTATGGAATATAATAAGAAAAACAAGTAAACTGTTATAAGCATAGAACATACCATAACTTAACAAAAACATTGGTAAACTTTGGCACATCTTGGTCCCTTCCCTATCGCAGCATTGTCAACTTTATGTATTTGTCCTCATAGCTCCTGACATGGTACTATTACACCTTCATGGCATCCCGAAACAAGTTCCAAGTCAGTGTAGCTGAAAACAATGAGTTTGTACTTTCATCCTTCTTCTCATAGTAGGTTTCCCACCAGTACATGACATGGGGGGTTGCTTTGAGAAGTGCAAAGGTGACCTTTTCCTGACTGGAAAAATCATGAACAGAAAAATATCGTTCTAGAAGATTTAAGCATTTATCTACAATGTTTGCATCTATCTAACCCTTAGATATGGGAATCTCAAAGCTAACTTGTACCTTAAAGGGTGCCGCGCTTCCAGAGTAGCTGCCAAAAGTAGTTGCGTCGCCCCTTGGCAGCCGCTGAAGGATTTGAGAAAAGCTGTCCATCATTGCTTTCCTTTGTTGCTTGAGGGATTCCTTGAGCAATATTTTGATAGGATCTCCTTCTCCCTCATCTTTCATTTCATCCAACATGGGAGGCAGTCGGGATTTGCAAGGCTGGTCTTGCAAAGGCTCGACCAGTTCAAGCCCTAACTCCTATATCCCAACCTTGTTGGGGACATGTAAAGAAAAATAGAGAAAGAGAAGACCACTCTGATACCACTGATCCAGATTTAAATGGGAATGCAACAAATTATAGATATAACCATAAACACAAAGATGCAGTAGAAACAACACTTCATTTCGATAATATCAAATACTGAAATATGCTTACAAACAAAATGGAAATAAGACTAGCTCAGCAATGGTAGGTTATCTCTGAGAAGAGATGTGGCAGCTACATACCTCTAAACTATGTTATAGTGAGGCTCAAGGGTGTTTTTATTATTGAACAATAAGAGCAAATGATAAATAACCAAAACCCTAACTCGACAAGATGTAACACCAAGATTTTATGGGCCCCATTGGGGTGCGTTGGACAGCACACTTCTCGGGGTCACAAATTGGTCATATTATATCCGTTTGACACACATGATAACCTGTTGGAAATATCTCTCCGATGACTATGAAAAAAGAGACGTTTCTAGCTAAAAAATGCCAGTAGTAGATTGCCAAAAAAAACATCATTTAGGGCCTCAAAACAGCTCCAAACGTTTAGGACTAGAAAAACGGCTAAAAATAGTAAACTGTGCTACAATTAAGGAAACTAAAAAACTAAAAGAAACAATGGTGGGAGTCCAAGTGGAATTGGTAGGTGGCCACCAATATGCACCTGGATCAAATTTACTCCTCACCTTCTCTTCATCAAACAACTCCATTTACATAGGTTGAGGTTGGAGAAATTGAGAGCTCATCTATTAATCTACTACCATCTTCTCCCACCCCATATATTTCAAATTTAAGTGCAAGTTTAGACTTTGAATCTGATTTGTACAGTGATGTTCTTTCTCCTCAACCTCTTTTCATTGGTTCCTTTGGTCCTCCTCATTGCAAGTTGTTATATCCACTTGTTTCAATAGTTTCTTCTGATGTTCATGAGGACTAAGTTTAGCTTGATGGAAATACTATCAACCAAAAAACTTGAAATATCATTTATAATGGCTATGTGTGGGACTCTATTTCTAAACAAGAATCTCTACTGAAATTTGATTTTCTCCTTTATCACCTCTCCCGCATTATCCTCGCATCTTCCATGAATATGTCATTCCTTTTATATCTTTCAAATAATTAGTTTCTCACGATGTTAATTCTAATCATACTTAAGACTCTTGGAATGTCAATTTTACATTTGAACAGGGAGAGGAAAATTCTTCTCTTTTTTATCTCTCCCATCCATCATCTAATCATTGTGAAGAAACAAAGAGAAAAATTTCTTTCTTTCAATCTCCCCCTCTTTATGATTCCTTAAATCATGAGGATGCCTTTCTTCCTGACGATGGAATTTTTTATCATGGTTGTCGTGATCTATTCATTGACTCATCTAGAAACAACTTTGCATTTTATAATATCGATTTTTCTAAGCCACCATCTAGAACTACCACAAGCTATCGAGGCACTTGAGCCCATGATGATGGTTATGTCATGTTATCGTAGTCTTGATTCTAGTTATAATCATGATAAGGATAGTACTTTATCCCTCAATAATCCTCATCAGTTGATTGTACAATTCCAAAATCAATCTATTTCACAAGTTTCACATCCTCCATCTATTTTTCATGGTCCATTCACTCAATCATTGGAGGAGACATACCTAGAAAGTTCATCTGCAAAATAAAAGTATTTTACGTTCTTTATGTTTGATGAGACTAAAAGTTCGGAAGAATTATTTCGAATGATAGCTTGTTGCGATGTGCATGAATTCCACAATGCATTAGCATAATGTTTTGCACATGCTTTCTTGTTGTATTTTTATGCTTGTATTTTCATTTTTTAGATGTTGCAGTATTTCAATTTTATTTCTTAGCCATGTGAATTTCCATCTTCATAGAAAAGTTAAAAGAAATCCTTAGAAAATAGGGAGTGGATAATTAGTTTCCAAAGAGTGGCATAAGTTCTTATTTTTTATTTTCATCCAAGTGAGGCATGCACTTCATAAACCCTAGCCTAGCCTAGATATATATAATAGATGCCCCTATAGCTCATTTTCACATTCAATCTTAGATTTATAGCCTTGCTAGTAAGATCAAGGAGCCTTTACTAGATTTTGCAGCACATTTCCATGTGAGGTTTTCTTTTGTGGTGTTTTGTCACTTTTTTTGTCACCTTTTGTCATTCCATTTATGTGAGTATTTTTTTTCTTGTTTATTTCCATGGATGTTAGTATTTTAGTCATTATTAGCTCGTGTAAGTGTTGGTTTATTCTGTCATTCACTTTTTACAAGTGTCCCATTAACTTCGTGTTTTTCCCACCAAAGGTCACCACTATTGTGTCTTCCTTGGTATGTTTATTTTTCCTATTACATGTTTTGGGAATAATATGGATGGGGGGCGGGGGCTGAATCAATATTTACAAATCAATAAATTTTTCATTTCACAATACTTTAGTGAAGGGAACTTGCATGTGCGCACAACTATTATTAAGGAAAACAATGTATATCCACTCAATCTTATGATTCCGTTACTTCATCATATGTTGATCTCTAATCAGTGCATCAATACTTTATTAAACATTAAATAGTAACCATGTGTAGTAATAACAGAATAAACCATCACACACAAGAAACACACATGAACACCAATAATTAAGGTGGAAAACCAATGCGGGAGAAAAATCACCTGTTGTTGTTGTCTCTGTCTTCTTTTAATATAAATAACAATCTATTTGCAATATTGTACTACAGTAGAATCATACCAATATGCAAGCACCCACCTGCATAAGGCTACAACCTTCCCTCATTCTCCAGTTTCTACCAGAAAGGAGCTACAACCCCTGGCTCTTATATTGGTAGATATGTTTACCATTACATAGGCATCAACCTACCATCTTCACTTATTCTCCAGCTATTGTTGGAAAGGAGCTCCAACCCCCTGATCTAATCACCAGCCACTATTGGCAGGAATCTTTGACTTCATCTCTAAAGACTCAACCCTTAGTATCCTCTAGGGACCACGTTTCATAAATTTTCAGTCTGGATACTGCTGGTACACAACAACATAATATGAAGGCCTTGTTTCATCAAACTTTCACATTGGAGCCATCAGTAAAATTGAAGCTCAAAATCGACCACCACTATAATACAACTATCAAATACAATCTGCATCAACCAATCATTGAAACTCAATCATCAATCTCTAATATAACTTAAACCCAATAATCTCTTTCTGAATCGATCAATGATTGAAACAATCACTCAACCTTTGACACAAACAATCACTAAACCTTTGATACAACTAAATCAACCATTAATTTGAAACCCAATCAACTGATACTTAATCAAAATACAACTAATCAATTGGAACAGTCAGATCATTGTAACCAGAACACAGATCTGAACCTAGAATACTACATCAACAGCCAAAAACAACTGCAACCTCAAAAATCGTAGGTCAAAATGTATATACTACTTCAATGAAGTGAACCTTTATGTATACACTACTTCCTTTAACCAAACCAACATATACATCCAAAATTACTGAATCATAAAAACCTCTGAATCAAAATTGTAAAAACCAGTAACATTATGAAAATCTACTGTCAAATTATAGAGATCTGAACATACAACAACAAAGATCACCCTTCTCACTTGATCAATCAATAAATCAGACTCAATCTCCTTATGCATTCAGATCTACTTTCAAATCTAAGAAGACATCATTGACAGAAAACAGTAAAACAACAGAACTAATCAGATAGATTAGTCATTTCTAAACAACGTGATTTTCTTTTGGATACGCTACTTGGTAGTGTCAAACCAGCATGTATACGTGCCTTCACCAAGGAAAACTAGCGTATAGATATGCAAATAATAACTTATAACTTCACTACTCTTCCAGACTTTAGACGTACCTAGATCATAACATTTAAAGAGTAAAACATGTGTTAGCATTTAGATCTAGCCTATCCATGATCAGGTCACATAATGATAAGTCATTATGATCTTGATCCATCATTAGATCTCATCCATCATCAAACACTCAGGTGCATACTTAGTTCAGATCAAGAAAAGCATCATAAACCCATAAAATGCATATTTTATTTTGATCTAATGCTTCATAAGATATTCATTACTTGTGAACTTAACCCTTTGATGTTCTCCTGCTGATATAGTTTTAGCCTTTCTCAATACCTTGGACCAAAACAACACTTAGAACCTATGGTATTCTTAGATGGGATCAAGTAACCATTATTTCGCTCAATATTGTGGGCTAATACCATGGTATGGACGTTTGGTATTCTTCAACTTTACCTTAATTTTCCATCCCATATGCACTTTTCCTCTTGTGAAAGTGTGTGCATACGTATACACTCTTTTTGTACAATGAACCCACTTGTATACACTCTTTTTGTACAACAAGTCTGCCTATACAACTTAACATACCTGAAAACATTCTTTTTCCTCAATTGCTTCATTTTGATCTTTAGTCCTTTGCTCGATCATCATGTTCTTCTATGCCATTACTCTATTACCTCTTAATATGCCTGTTATAAAGTGATTTTCCATTGTATATTACTTCTAAACTGATTCCTTTGAATTTCCTTGTATTTTGTCACATCTGTAAACACAACAGCCATGCATTCTCTCACATCTTATTTATACTTTTGTCAATTATTTCATTCATCAAAGAATAACTCTTATCAAGTTAAAAACATAGTAACAATATCCCTGTATCAAACCTTTGACCATTATTCTACTCCATCATTTTGTCACCTCTGATCTGTAGATTCATCTCGGTTACATCATTTTGTCACCTTATGATTTATCCTATAGATTCATCTAGTTACCATATACTTGTTCTGCTACAAGTGGGTTTCCATCAAGGACAACACATGCATCAAAATGCCAAAAATCTTCCCCTTTGGACTTGATGGAAACCACTTTGGTGTTTGATAACCACAACCTATAAATAAGATCAAGCTACTCTCCAAAAACCACTCACCAAACACCAAGCTACTCTCCCCATTTGACATCAAGGGTAGAGGGATGATTGACCAATCTTAAATGACGACTTCTATATCTAAACTGCTAAACATCAACAATGTTCTTGCTCCCCCTAGGCACATGTTGGATTCTCTAATTAACTCCCCCTTAGTACATGCTGAGGTGCACTATAATATCCATGCTCCCCTTGAGCATATGCAAAGTCTGCAGAAATACTTTTTGAAAGAATAACATCACTCTATAACTCAACCATGTGAGTATGACCTTCCTATCACCAATGGCTTATACATACATCAATAACCCATCCAAGTGGGGATAATCTAATTGACTCAACAACTCAACCAAGTGGGATTACATATTTGACATGATCTCAAAAATTCATACATCATTGAATATACAATTATTACATTATAGGTCTTTACATCACCTTTACATCAAATGATATACATGACATTTATAATGAAAACCAAATATCTAAACAAGATCATGATAGTCATCAGCAACTATCATACACCATATATGATCTACACCATAAGCATCTGTCTGTAGCATCAAGAACAACAACATGTATATGCCCATGATTAGTTTGCAAGATAAGACAATGTACCTTTAATATCATCAACTTGTGATGAAGTATGCCTCATATATACATCAATTCATCCTCTTGATCTCATCAAGATCAAATTTCTATGTTTCCTTGGTAGAACATTGCCTTCCATGAATCAGATAAGCATATGTCATATCTCCAAGTAGTAACACAAAATCATTGACATCATATCATATGTATGCGATAACACCATAGTCATCATCCATGACTAAACCATCATCATTGTACAAAGAACTGCATGATTTTTCCATAACAACCCTAAATATATCAACCACGTATCTTGACTAGAGAGTTTTCTAATATAGCACATCTGATAAGCATCAAACATGATAATCAACATATGTGAACTCGTATCAAATATATCATCATGAAGTAAGATGTCATCATCATTATGTGATTAAGTAAGCCATGTCTCCAAATATCCATGTATTCAAATAGATATGTGTTAGGTCCCTATAATACTAGTGATTACCCCATTACTATTGTAGTTGTATCCCTTATTAATATTGTTGTGCCCCTATTGTCCCCATATTTTTATTATTGTGCCCATAGAATCCTCTATTGTTATTTTTGTGGCTTTATAATTATTATTGTTAGGTCAGCTGGGTTATATTGTGACTCCTTAGACTCCTATATATAGAAAGGAGGCTTTGTCATTTGAATCATCCAAGAATTGTTCATTTATGTAATGTAAAAAAGGTTGCCCCCTCAAAGGGGCTGAATTCTAAGGCATTGATCTCTCTTTTCTATCTTTTTGTGAGCTGGTTTCATAACATTTGGTATCAGAGCTTTGGATTCTAGGGTTTCGCTGCTCCAAATAGGTCATCCTGGCATTTTCACTATAACTTTTTTCCTGCGATGTTTCAGAAGAAAAAAAAAAACCATTTGAGATGAAATTGCACTGAACGTTGGTTCCAAATTTTAGAGACTTTTGCTCTATATTTGTGGAGATATGATCTGAAGAAGTTGGTCTTTTTGTAGACTCCTAAATTACATTCCAAACAGGTGACCTGGGGAAATCATCATAACTTTCTATCTAAGAATCGGATTGAAATTTTGTAACAAGGTATAGAAAGAGGATGGATTGTAGTTTCTTGTATATATTTTTTAGTGCCAAAGGTTGAAATAGTGACACGTGGCACTTCATACAAGTTTGCTCTTCTTGAAAGCTCTATAATCAGGTCATCTTGGAAGATTGTGCATAACTCTTTCTTGGAGAATCCAATTTGGATCAGATTGGTGGCATTGGAAAGAGAACGCAAAGGGCTACTACAAACCACAAGTTCAAAATTGGATGATAAAAAATTATAGAGATACATCAGATTCAATATCAAGCTCGTACAAAGTGAAAAAAGGTGTGTAGTTTTTTTTTTAATTTTTGCATAAGCTTGGTTTGAAAAATTAGTCTGAAGGAATTCAAAGGGCATAGTAAAGCATTATTATCAGTAATTAAATCCCCGAGGAAAGAAAATGCAAACACCTAATAAGCAACCTAAAAGCTCTAGAATGACTCATGAAGAAGAGGAAGAAATGCAACATGATATATCAAAATTATAAGACCAAGTGCAACAAGTGTCACTTGCACAAAAAGTAACAGAATCTAAGATGAAAGATATAGAAGCTAAGATGGATGGTTTAAAGAAAGGTGTAGAAGCTAAGGTGGATTGCTTAAAGAAAGGTGTAGAAGCTAAGATGGAGGGCATGGAAGCTAAGATGAATGGCATGGACGCTAAAATGGATGGCATGGATGATAAGATGGAAGAATTGAAGATAAATATGAATAAGTCGCTACAAGAAATCGTCACTAATGGTGAAAGGGTAGTAAAGGAAACTCATGATGAGAACAAAAGGAATGTTAATCACGATTCCATAGACTCTAATTTTGGATCGAAGACCCACCATATTCCAAAAATCGATATGAGGAATTTTGATGGCAAGGATCCCGCAACATGGATATTACAGATGGAGCAATTTTTCGATCTCAATAATGTGCAAAACACACAAAAATTACGTATTGAAACTTTATATTTAGAACCAAATCAGTTTGTATGGTATCAATGGCTTTGCTCTCGTAATCAAATTATCACTTGGGCAATTTTTAGGGAAGAATTTATAGCACATTAAGAGGATACAAAACGCAACACTTTTTTTAGCCAATTGATAAGTCTCAAAAAAAAGGGTTCAATAATGGACCACATTGAGGAGTTCCAAAAATTGAACATAAGGATAAAAAATATTCCAGAGGAGCATAGGATTGATGTGTTCATAGGGACTTTAATGGATAATATCCAACATGATGTTCACCTTTAGGAACTTGATTCATTAGAGAAGGCATTCAGGTTAGCAAGAAAAATGGAAAGCAAAATTATGGCAACCAAGAAGCATACCATTCACAACTATAAAGATGGAAGTTTTGTTACCCCTAGCCTTCCACAACCTATAAGGTTGACACCACAACAATTGGAAGAAAAAAGAAAAAAAGGGCTTTGTTACAGTTGTGATAGCAAATACACTAAAGGTCATAAGTGTGCTAAGAAGAAATTATTCTACATAGATTGTGAAGAGGAAGATGAAAAGGAACAATAAAGGTCAAAAGAAGAGGATATACTCTAGGAACAAAGCCTAGATAAAGAAGACATGAATCCAACCATATCTTATAATGCATTGGATGGAATTACCACTCCTCAAACCATCAAGATAGAAGGACATATCGAGAATAAAAAGGTAATATTGTTGATTGATTTAGGAAGTACCCACAATTTTATTCATTGTAAGATAGCAAAAGAATTGAATTTCTTCCTATATCTAGCACTAGAGTGTCAAGTGATGGTTGCAAATGGAGGAACGATAAATTGCTATGGAAAGTGCCATAATAACAAGCTATCCATGGGAGAATATGTATTGAATAGCCCAATGCTTTCCATTCCAATGGGAGGTGTTGATGTTGTACTAGGAGTCCAATGGCTACAATCCTTGGGTGCAATAGCTTTTAACTTTCAAGAAATTTTCAAGAAATTTTTTGCAGAAGGAAAGGAAGTTGAATTAAGGGGTATTGCAAGGAAACCGGGAAAGATAATCAGCTCTAATGGTATGACAAAGCTTCTAAAGAAGGAACAATGAGGTGTAATTGCACAATTATGTTCACTAGATGTTTCCAAATCGAAATCATCTATTTCTCCAGATCTCCAAAAAGTCTTGGACAATCATTCCAAGGTATTTGAGACTCCCAAATGTCTCCCACATATTCGTGATCATGATCATGCTATTCATCTGATTCCAGGAAGTGTTCCTCCGAACATCAGGCCGTAAAGATATTTGTATGCCCAAAAGAGTGAAATTGAACATATGGTTGCAGAAATGCTAGAGGATGGTATAATTCAACCTAGTTAGAGTTCTTTCTCTGCTCCAGTAGTATTGGTGCACAGGAAGGATGGATCATGGCACATGTGTCCATATTATAGGGAGCTCAACAGGCTCACTATTAAAGATAAGTTTCCCATTCTTGTCATTGATGAATTACTGGATGAATTGCATGGATCAATTTACTTCACCAAGTTGGATTTTCATTTAGGATATCATCAAATTAGAATGAATACTAAAGACATTTTGAAAACAGCATTTAGGACTCATGAGGGTTGTTATGAATTTTTGGTCACGCCTTTTGGCCTTACCAATGCACCTTCTACATTTCAAGGCTTGACTAATTCCATTTTCAAACCCTTCCTTAGAAAATTTGTGTTAGTATTTTTTGATGATATACTAATCTACAACAAGTCTTGGAAGGATCATGTTGAACATGTTGACAGGGTGCTACAACTATTGGAAGGGAAACAATTATATGCAAAAAGATCCAAATGTTTCTTTGGAGTACAAGAGGTAGAATATTTGGGTCATATTGTATCTCATGAAGGCGTTAAGGTAAACCCTAGCAAAATTAAAGCCATTAAGGAATGGAAAATCCCCACATCCATAAAGCATCTGCCAGGATTTCTTGGGTTGACAAGATATTATCGCAAGTTTGTTAAGAATTATGGGAGAATAGCAACACCTCTAACAACATTATTGAAGAAAGATGCATTTTCATTGACTCTAGAAGCAAAAAAGGCCTTCGAACATCTTAAAGAGGAAATGTGCCAAGCAGCGGTCTTAGCTACACCGGACTTCACAAAAACCTTTATTGTGGAATGTGATGCTTCAGGAAATGGAATTGGTGCTGTTTTGATGCAAGATGAAAGACCCATTGCTTTTGAAAGTCGTCCAATCAAGGGAAAGGTTTTTACACAAAGCTATTATGAGAAGGAAATGTTGGCAATACTACATGCACTTAAGAAATGGTGACCCTACCTAATGAAAATACACTTCAAGGTAAAAACGGATCATGATAGCCTTAAATACTTTTTAGAACAAAGATTATCCTCTGAAGAGCAACAAAAGTGGGTCACAAAGATGTTGGGTTATGACTTTGAAATCATCTACAAAAAAGGGAAGCAAAATGTGGTGGCAGATGCACTCTCAAGAAAGGATGAGGATGTGGAAGCATTGTTGTGCGCCATTTCTATTATCCAACCAGATTGGATAAATAAGCAGGAGAATGGAAGAATGACGAAAGAAGGTGGCGCACTTATTCAAAAGTTACAACAAGATTCCAGTACGCCTGATACATTTAGTTGGAAAAATGATTCGTTATGGTACAAAGATCGCTTATACCTCTGTAAGAATTCCCAGCTAAAACAAAAGATTCTTATGGAATTGCACACTTCTCCCTTAAGAGGGCACTTAGGATTTGTAAAAACTTACAACAGGGTTAAGAAGGAATTTTTTTTGGAGGGCCTTAAATCAGATATTCAAAAGTTTGTGGCAGAATGTTTGGTTTGCCAGCAAAATAAAGTTGAAACAATTAAGACACCGGGTCTATTAAAACCTTTATCCATTCCAAGCCAATGCTGGGAGGAGGTTTCAATGGATTTTATCACAGGTTTACCCAAGTCTAAGGGAAAGAGTGTCATCATGGTGGTAGTTGACATGCTTACCAAGTATGCACACTTTTGTGCATTATCACATCCATTTAAAGCTACTACAGTTTCTAGTGCATTTATGGAAACAATTCAAAAGCTACATGGAAACCCAAAGATTATTGTAAGTGAATGAGATCCCATTTTCACTGGAAATTTTTGGACAAAATTATTTTCTTGTCTTGGTACTCAATTAGCTCATAGCTCACCTTATCATCCTCAATCTGATGGGAAAACTGAGATAGTAAACAAATGTTTGGAAGGATATCTTCGTTGCTTTGTATCTGATAGACAAACACAATGGGTCAAATGGTTGCCTCTGGCTGAATGGTGGTATAACACTTCTTTCCATACAGCAACAAAAATGACCCCATTTATGGCACTTTATGGGTATCAGCCACCATCCATCACATCATGTTTAAGAGAAAATTCTAAGGTTCAAGCAATGGAACATCACATCGAACACCAACAACAAGTCCTCCAACTCTTAAAGGATAACCTCGTGTTGGCACAGAATAGATTGAAACAACAGGCAGATCAACATCGCAGCGAAAGAAGTTTTGTTGTAGGTGATTGGGTATTTCTACGGCTACAACCATATAAGCAAATGTCCCTCAAGCAAGCTAAGAAGGATAATAAATTATCACCAAAGTACTATGGTCCGTACAAGGTGTTGCAAAAGATTGGTATTATGGCATACAAATTGGAGCTTCCTGCAGCTTCTCGATTGCACCCAGTTTTCCATGTTTCATGTTTAAAGAAGGTTATAGGCGACAAGCTCCCAGTTCAAACAATATTGCCAGAACTTGATGAGAAAGGAAAAATTATATTGGAACCGGAAGCAGTCATAGAAACAAGAACTCGACAGCTACGAAATCGAT
>APFE031755857.1:69722-122214 GCA_000404065.3 Pinus taeda | reverse complement strand
TGCTCTTCAATAGGTCTTTCTCTCCCTGAGTTAATCTGTTAAACTCAGTCTCATTTGCTTGTTCATCAAAACCATCTACAACTATTTCCCATAAATCTTGACATGCAAACAGGGCTTTCATGGTTATTGCCCAGTAGTCATAATCCTTCCCATTGAACTGTGGGAATTGAGGGTTAAACAAACCCATGCTAGTGCTTGTGCTAGCCATTCCTTGCATTCTCAGCTATGCTTCTAAATCCTTGACTGTATGTCTTAAAAACCACTGACTGCTGCAACCAAAAGACTCCTTCCTTCAGCTTCTTTGTCTCCTACAAAGAGCCTAAGCCTGCTCTGATACCACTGTTGGGTATTTTTTTGCAACTGTTTGCTTCTATGTTTGAGATGGATAAATACCAAAACCATCAAAATAAAACACAGAGGGAATCCTCTGTTTCCTTGCACCAGGATCTTTTACACAGAGAAGTCTTTTAAAAAACAATTGCACAGGACAGAGTATTTCACCACCATAAAATTTCATTCATTAAACAAAAAAAACATTTACATATTCATCCTCTTTCACTCAGAGGGGTTCACCAAAAACATTTACACAAGATTTACTCTGCCTCCTATGAAATTTTACACCACTGTGTGTAAATATTTCATTTACATTCACTGCTGTGTGAAAACAAAATTACAGGGAGTTACAGAGTTACCTTTTCACCTGTGTGAAACAACTCATGGATTTGAAAGCAAAACAACCCACTGGTTTTCATTTACTTCTTCTCTTGCACTGCTGTGCAATCTTACTTTACAAATCAAAATTTACTCTGCTGCATGAAAATCACTTTTACATTACAGACCCAAAATATCTATGCACTTCTGTGCATTCCCTGCAATACAAAATTCACCCTCTGTTCTTTTTCATTCACTGCTGCGAATTCAAGTTTTTTTATCTCACTGTGTGAGATTCACAAATTTCTCATAGGCACTGCAGACCCACTGTTTTTCTTCTGTTCTTCATATATAAATTACATTACATATTGCATTTTTAATCCTCGCGGGTGTTTTTGTTTTACATCACAAAAAAATGGGTCAACGCCTTTTTTTTTAAATATATATTAAAAACAATAAAAAAATAAAACTTACCATATGGTTTCGGCCCATACACCATAATAACTTCGCCGTAGAACATTTAACACATTACCAAAACATGACAGTGTATTTATCATAAGGCATGGGATATGGTCCACGCCTCATTAACTTTTAACAGGCCCCGTACTTACTTGTGAAGACTTTAACCGGCGGACAGTTTCCAGGAAATCAAACGGCGGAGAGAGAAGCACCAAGATCGGACGGATATCGGACAGGCTGATTTGAGGGAAAGATACCTTCCGATGGATTGTCAGTGCTGATGTCAGGCCAGCATCAGCGCTTGAACAGCTGTCAGCTCCCAATTGCATCGGAGCTCGATGCACGGAAACCACTTTGCGTTGAGAGGTGGTGCTATATGAGACCGGTGGTTTAGGTTTGAACTGGGTGGTTTTCTGAGTTGCCGTTGACTGCTGGTTTGCGCGGGCAGTGAAATTATATTTTCAACATCCCTGATCTGAGTTCTATACATATGGCAATCCAAAAAGAAGCAGCTGCAGTAACACATTCAGAAGATTCATCAGATAAGAGTTCATCTTCAAACAATGATAATAATCTAGAAGAAGTTGGACTCCAAAAAATAGAAGAACCATATGCATCTAGAAGCTCTGTGCATAATACTCTGAAAGCAAAATCCGGCATAACTTCCATAATTCAACGACCTGTGGGATATTCCCACCATTCCAGAGAAGCTATAAACAAGAGATTAAAAACAGAAGGAGAAGCAGATCCACCACAGTTCTCTTCATATCGAGAGCGTCTTGATTACTGCCAGAAAAATGAAAAAAAACGATTTCGCTTTGGGAAATCTGGAGTTCATGGATATGGTGTTTTTACTATCGAACCCATTCGAAGAGGGGACATGGTGATAGAATATCGGGGCGAAATAATAAGAAATAGTGTTGTCAATTTAAGAGAAAAGAGATATGAGTCAGAGGGTAAACAGTCAACGTACTTCTTCAGAATCAACGAGGAAACTGTGATTGATGCCACAAAAAAGGGAAATGTAGCGCGTCTGATCAATCATTCATGCGCACCCAATTGTTTTTCGAGGATATTACCAATCAATGGTGTTGAGAGTCGAATTGCACTGTTTGCGAATAAAGACATTGAAGCTGGCCAAGAGATAACGTACGATTACAGATTACCGAAGGATGGAGTTAGAGAACGGTGTTTTTGCGGAGCAGCAACCTGTCGTAAAGTTATATAGGAATTTTCATGATTCCATTCAAAATGACCCCCCATCTTTCTTTGAATTCAAGAGTTATTTTTTATGAATGCTGTATTTACAGGCAGCATTCAAATATAACTCTCTGATTTTAATTTCTTTTCTGTCTGTGTTTGTCAACTTTTCCAGTCAAGGTAACTCTGTTCTAGTGCTTCTCGTGAAGGTAATTTGAGAATGATTTGTGCATCATTGAGAAATCGAACACTCGAGCATGAAATGGTTAGGAGTTTACTTTTGCAAAATTGATTTTATTAAAAGTCTCATTAAATGAAAGGTTAATATTATGGATGAATTTTATTTTAAAACCATATAATATATATATATATTATTGTTAATTGTTAAATTAAAAAATATATAAATGTATAATGTAAATTAACGTAAGATGAAACCTAATATAAAATATAAAGTAAAAAATTGTTTTTTTAACTAGTTATTTTTTGATCTTTCTTATTATTTATGAATGATCCAAGATTTATATTTACTGATTAATGTATTTACAGACAGCATTCAAATATAGCTCTGTGATTTTGATTTCTATGGATTATATAATTTCTGTGAGTGTTTCTCAATTTTTCGAGTAAAGATAACTCTATTCTAGTGCGTGAAGGTAATTTGAGAATGATTTATGCATCATTGATAAATCGAACACTCCAGCATGAAATGGCATGAAGTTTATTTTTGGAATCAATTTTTCCAGTGAAGGTAACTCTATTCTAGTGCGTGAAGGTAATTTGAGGATGACTTATGCATCATTGAGAAATCGAACACTCCAGCATGAAATGATATGAAGTTTATTTTTGGGAATTTAATTTTATTAAAAATCTCATTAAATGAAAAGTGAAAGATGAATTTTATTTTAAAATGTTATATCTATATATATATATCTATTTTTTGTGATAATATTTATATTTCAATTTGTATGAATGTATAATGTAAATTAATGTGAAATGTAACATAATGTAAAATATAAAATATAAAGTAAAAATAGTCTATTTATAATGTAAAGTTAACATATTATTGTTGTTTTAACATGTTATTTTTCTTATATATTATTATTGGTAAAATAATTAATAATATTGATTATTGTTATTCTAATATATTATAATAATAATCATTTCCATGGTAAGTATTATTATAATAAACCTCGCATATATTATTAATTAAACAAAGTGATAATTCTAGATTATATGGATGGAGAGAGAGAGTGTCTGTGAGTGTGATGGGGATAAAAAGAGAGGGAGATGGAAGAGAGAGGAAGAGAAAGAGAGTGATGACGGGTGAGGGGGCTGAGAAAGATGGAATTTGAGGGGGAGGGCAAGGGGTGGAGATAGGGAGTGACAAGGGAGAGATGGATAGAGAGTAATGGAGAGAGGATAGGAGCAAGTAAGAGAGAGATGAGAAAGAAATGGAGAGAAAGGAAAGAGAGAGAGATAAGGAGTGACAAGGGAGAGATGGATATATAGAGAGTGATGGAGAGAGGAGAGTAGGAGGGAAGAGAGAGAGGATAGGAGAAAGAGGGAGAGTGTTATGGGCAAATTTTGTGTTTCTTCAAACGACTAACCCCTAGGCCTAGTACAAAGTCTAGAACAACAACTAAAGTAATTCCATTGCTTTTCATATAGCTAACAGATAAAGGAAAGAGGAACAAAAGAACCAACCTGTATCTCTCGCTCGATCCCTCTTACCTTTGACCACTTTCGCCACTCCCTTCTGTACTTAACTTGCTTGGAAGGTACCTGCACACAAGCCAAGACCGAAAACCATCAAAGCATACATATCGATTTGTTAACTAAACATATTATAGAATCGAAAATACAATATACATCATATAACACATGAATGGAAAAAAACATATCTCTTTATTAATAGAAGGAAAGATTACAACCCATGTAGATGCATGCCTGATTTAGTGTCATCCTCCCAGCTTCAAACCCTTCTGTCCTCATGAAACAACAATTTGACATGATAACATTACTCTCTCTACAAATCTCATCCAAAAAAAATTTCCTTAACTCAAGAAGTTTCAACCTAGACCAGCCTTTGAATGCTTGGTCCTTTTATAGTTGAATGGAGGAGGTTAAGCCATTAATGGCCCTCATGAATGCTTTTCCATAATTGGGAAGTGTTTCCATGGAGGAAGGGATAATGGATTAAGGTTCATTTATCCTCTTCCTCATCCAAATGCGACCCCAATCATCTTGGAAACTTCCAGAAGTATCCATTGGATAAGGAATCCAATGGATTCATTTAAAATTTTTTATGAATCTCGCTCATCGCAGGTGAAACAAAGGCTAGGTGTAATGCATAGCACCCAGACAGTGTAGTTCCTGCAATGCATTGTAGCTTGATAGAAGGCTCGCTGCGCTGATCTCCTTAGGGACACTTTTTGGATGAATGGTGTCATGGGAACTCTTGGGAAGCAAGCATGAAGTAGGTTGACCACATTAAGGAATGAAAACAGCTGAATTAGGGGTTGATGGACCCTAATTATACGGGTCTAAAGTCGGGGTTGATGTGCCCAAATTTTCTTGTAACAGTTGCCCCCTAAAGCATGAAGTCGAAAATAAACATGTCGAGTGAGATGCTTTACCACTTGGAGAGAAGGTTTTGAAACAGAAGGAGACCTGCATCAATTACAATACATATGTCATGATACTTTAATTTTTTCTCACAAACTAGTTGAAGGAAGGCATACCTATGCTCAGCTTATAAACTTTCATTACATGGACAAATATAGTCATCTATAGATATAGACCCATGAATGGTTGACCATAAATGTAAGGCCATTGTACATTTGATATAGTACTCATGAAAAATATATCATAGCTCGGATGAATGAAACTAGATTCGAGGTCTTCAATCTCATCAAATCTTTCACTCAAGTACAAGTCTAACCATGTGAATAGATGATCTAAATTTGAACATGGAGAGACATCGCCTGATTGCCAACTAATGATGTAAGCTGTTAACAAGTGCAAGAGGATTCACCGATAATGATATTGACCCTCAAGGTACTACAATACATTTTGCAAGGTGTGAATAAATGATTTGATGTTGAACACCAAACAAAGTCTTTCGGTCGAAGTCCATTGATGTAAACCTATCACTGGAATCGAGAAACCTGCCATTGATGTATGCAGGCCTCAAGGTACGTAAGGGGTGTTTCTAAGTCAACTTCTTAGATGATGTGCTGATGTCTACAAGAAGCAACTCGTTGTAGAAGGGCTTTGATGTATCCCACATCAACGACACAAAACGAGGTAAATGATTTTGGAGATGAAACATCGACTCACAACACAAGGTTCATGAATGGCGGGCATGAAAATGAAGGTTTATTGTATGGTAAAGGATGAAGTTTTGAACTGAATGACTTCTCTTGAACATATCGGCGACACTGAAGTGAATTGGTAGCATTGACCCAAAACAAAGTGATGGATGGTATGATAGACCAATGGTGTGATAACCATCAAGCTGAATGACCCAACCCATATAGTCATGGTGATGAGGTGAAAGTGTCATGTTCAAGAGTAACCTGCTACCATAAAGTATTTTAGGCTTTTTCCCGTTTTCCCCAGTCACTTCTGACCACTACCTCTTTATTTTTAACCAAGCTTGAGGAGGATAACATATGCTTGTTGTATAATTCCACCCTTTGGGTGAATCCATTGCTATTTGATGTTTTAACGAGTCTAGTGAAGACGAAACTCGGTCTTGTCTAGATGGACAAGTTTGTCGCTATTTAATGTTTTTAACAAGTTTAACGACAAAGATAACTCAGCCTTTCACATTTAGAGAGTCTGAAAAGGGACTAAAAGGAAACTCAAAAAGTTATTTTTTGTACATTTGTCTCTCAAGCTTGAAAAAGCATAAAAAAATACAAGAGAGAACCTATTGATCATGTTTGACCAACGAGTACATTTTTTGTAGTTAATCTAACTCGGCCCGAGGAAGGGGTAAAAGTATACTAAGTAGATATCGATTCTAATCCATTAATGAGTTAGAAACGACAAGTATTCAACAATATTTTCATGTTTAGAGAGTCTGAAAAGAGCTTAAAGAGAACTCCATTTTGAGGAACGAGTGGTGTCTAGGGTAGAAATTGGTTCCGATGATGTGGGAACTTCTCAAAACATGTTGATCTATGTGAAGAGGCTGGCTAATAAGACCACTCATTTCAACTGTTCCTCAAAAAGGGTAAAACAACCAAGTGAAAGCATATGATCGGCCAAAGATATGGTAGCGATGGGATGAAAACAACCAAGGCTCATCTGATGAACGAGGTTGATAGAATGGCAATCACGAGGGTTAAACTGGAAATGGGTTCATTTTTAGAGAAGATTGAACCATAGGGAACTGTGCTTGGATTCAGTTTCATGTTTACACAAGCTTGAAACGAAAAACTATGCTTGGATTTAGTTTCATTTTTACACAAGCTTGAAATGAAAAAATATACTTGAGATTAAATTTACATGCTCCCAGCATGATGAAAGGGAGAGTCTCCTGTAACCAGATGGAAGTCGTTGCGGTGAAGTAGGACGGTTATCCAACACCTTTTTGGCTTCGTCTAGATAGGGACAAAGGTGAATGGGGTGATTCCCTTCACATAAGCTACAGGGAAACTTAATTTTACCACTAGGTGCATGCCCCCCAAGCTTCATTTCATTCACCTAAGTATACTACTCATGGCTATCAGGTGGATGGAATAAAGGTTCTTTTATGAGATCAAGTGAAAGACTCGATTGGGACTTTACAAGATCTAATCAAAGACTCGAATTGGAACTTTACTCCAGGGGACCTTGTTTCATTTTAAAAAGAGATTGACACAAGACAAGGAACTCTACTCCGATTCCTTGTTTCATTTTTTAACAAGCTTGACACGAGACAAGGAACTATGATCATTCCCTTAGTTTCATTTTTTAACGAGGTTGACACAAGACCAGGAACCGTCCTCATAGACCCTTGTTTCATTTTTTAGTGAGGTTGATACAAGACAATGAACTATCCTCGGAGACCCTTGTTTCATTTTTTAATGAGGTTGTGTTAGGCCCCTATACTACTATTGTAACCCCTTATTGTTAATAGTACAACCCACTTATTATATTGATGTACCCATGTAGTGCCCATATTGTTACTATTGTGCCCCATAAAAGCCCACTATTATTATTATTGTGTTGTTACATTATTATTTGTTATGTCAGCTCTGATTATGTTTGATCCCCTTAGACTCCTATATATATAGAAGGAGGTCTTTTCATTTGTATCATCCAAGAATTGTTCATTTATGTACTGTAAAGGAGGTTGCCCCCTCGAAGAGGCTGAATTCTAAGGTGTTGATCTATCTTTTCTATCTTTTCTTGAGCTAGTTTCATAACATTTGGTATCAAAGCTTTGGATTCTAGAGTTTCGCTCCTCCAAATAGGTCATCGTGGCATTTTCGCTATAATTTTTTTTGCGACGTTTTAGAAGCTAAACAAAAAACCCATTTGAGAAGAAGTCATTCTGAAACTCAGGTCCGAATTTCAGAGATTTTTGCACTATATTTGTGGAGCTATGATCTGAGGAAGTTGGTCTTTTCATAGACTCCTGAATTACATTCCAAACAGGTGACTTGAGGAAAATCGTCATAACTTTCTCTCTGAGCATCGGATTGAAATTTTGTAAGAAGGTACAAAAAGAGGACGGACTATAGTTTCTTGTATATATTGTTTAGAGCCAAAGGTAAAAACAAGGACATGTGGCACGTCGTACAGGTTCACTCTAATAAATTAGTCTATAATCAGGTCACTATGGGAGATTTCGCATAACTTTTCATTGGAGAATCCAATTGGGGTCAAACTAGTGGAATTGGAAAGAGGACATAGAGGACTACTACAGGTCATAGTTTTATAACTTAAGGATCTAAGAGTACAGAGGTATAGTCATTTCAAGATCAACCTCCTAAAATCAAGAAAAAGCAAGATGAGGAAGTTTGATGGCAAGGATCAAGTAAATTGAATACGTCAGATGGAGAAATATTTTGATCTACATGGTGTACCACTGTTACAGAAGGTATGTATTACATATTCATATTTAGAACCGGATCAATTTTTATGGTATAAAGGGCTTTGTTCTCGTAAAAAACTTGTTACGTGGTAAATTTTCACGGAGGAAATGATAGCACATTATGAGGATATAAAGAGCAACACCTTCTTTAGAGCAACACCAGAACAATTGGAAATAGTAAAAGGGCTTTGTTACATATTGGAAAGTAAAACTATGGCAACAAGGAAGTCTACCCCTCACAACTATAAAGATGGAGGTGTTGTTTCTCCTAGCCTTCCACAACCTACAAGGGTTACACCACAACAATTGGAAGAAAAAGAGAATAAGGGATTTGGTATAATTGTGATAGCAAATGCACTAAAGGTCATAAGTGTGCTGAGAAGAAATTATTTTACATAGATTATGAAGATGAGGAAGAAAAGGATCAAGAAACATCAAAAGAAGAGGATATACGGAAGGACCCCACCCTAGAGAAAGAAGAAATGAATCAGACCATATATTGTAAAGCATTGGAAAGAATTACCACTCCTTAAACTCTCAAGATAGAAGGACATATCAAGAAGAAAAAGGTGCAAGAAGTGAAACATCACATCAAGAATGAAGAAATAAATCCAAACATATCTTGTAATTCATTGGTCAAAATTACCACTCCTCAAACTATCAAGATAGAAGGACGTATCAAGAAGAAAATTTTTCAAGAAGTGAATGATCACATCGAGCATCAAGAAATGAATCCGACCATATCTTGTAAAGGATTGGAAGAAATTACCACTCCCCATAATCTAGAGATAGAAGGACATATCCAGAAGAAAAAGGTTGAAGCAGTGAAAGATCACAACAAGCATCAACAACAATTTCTCCAACTTTTAAAGGATAATGCCACTTCAGTGAAAAATCAAACGAAACAATAGGTAGATCAACATCATAGTGAAAAATGTGGTGATGTAGGTGATTGGTTATTTTTACTGCTACATCTCAAGCAAGCTATTTATGAGAAGGAAATGTTGGCAATACTACATGCACTTAAAAAATGGCGACCTTACCGAATGGGAAGACTCTTCAAGGATGAGGATGTGGAAGCATTGTTTTGTGCTATTTCTATTATCCAACCAGATTGGATAAATGAAGCAAGCGATGAATGGAGGAAGGATGAAGAAGTAGGGCCACTTATTCAAAAGTTGCAAAAGATCCCAATTCAAACAATATTGCCAGAAATTGAAGAGAAGGAAAAATCATATTGGAACCTGGAGCAGTCACAGAAACAAGAACCCGACAACTACGAAATTGATCAATTCCAGAGTATCTCATCAAGTGGAAGAACTTACCTACTGAATATTCCACATGGGAGGACAAGAATTTTATACAGAAGCATCAAGAACCACTCAAGCGTTGAGGACAACACTTTTTGAAGGAGAGGGGCATGTTAGGCCCCTATATAACTAGTGTAACCCCTTATTGTTAATAGTACAACCCACTTATTATATTGATGTACCCATGTAGTGCCCATATTGTTACTATTGTGCCCCATAGAAGCCCACTAGTTTCATGACAGGTTGACACAAGACAACGAACCATCCTCAGATCCTTGTTTCATTTTTTAACGAAGTTGACACAAGACAACAAACTATCCTCGTATCCTTGTTTCATTTTTTAACAAGGTTGACACAAGACAACGAAATATCCTTGTATTCCTTGTTTCATTTTTTAACGAGGTTGACACAAGACAACGAACTATCCTCGTAGATCCTTGTTTCATTTTTTAATGAGCTTGACACAAGACAAGGAACTATGCTCATGGACCTGTTTCATTTTTTAATGAGGTTGACACAATAAAAGAACTATCCTTGGACTCCTTGATCACAACTCATAAGATGTCATGAAGGAGAGATCTGGTTCCAATGCCCCCAGTACATGTTGTACAACATCACTGAATTGATCATCAGTTGATGTGGGTATGGAAGAGGTTGCCACATAATTAACCTGTGGTGGGGATGATACCATTGCTATAAATGGACCATCTAGGGATGATGGTTGACTAGGAGCTATATTTGGACCCAGAAATGCAAGCTGGTCAATGGTGACAATTCTGCCTTCATGTGGGAAATAAATCACTCAGAAGAGTGTTGAAACAATAGCTCCCATGTCATAAACATAGTTACGCCCAAGAAGTAAATTGTAATCTAAAGGTCCTGGGACTACCATCACATTTAGATAAACGATTTTTCCTCCCAAAGTAATGGGTAACTGAGGGAGGATCCCTAATGGTTGACTTGTTCCTCTATTAAAAGCCAACAGATTATGGGCAACTGGCGCAAGTGGCGGTGAACCGAGTGCTTGCCAAGCAGTTGAGGAAAGGATACTCAAGGATGCATGCTCATCTATAATAGTGCTATATACAATCATATTACAAACTTGTACTATGATCTGGAAAGGCACATAAGAAGGAAGGCAGAATCTTGCTAGTCGATTCCAATCAAAGTGACTAGACTATTTGGAGGGGGTATCATAGAAATGAGAGAATTAACCCCTTGAGTTACAAAAATGGGAGGATTTTCCTCCTGTCTTGATGGAACAGGATGATTTCCCCCAAGCTCATTTGAATCTGAAGAAACAAAAAGAACTTGAGTGGTATCATTTTCACTCTCTTTAGGAAAGGTACGATTTACTGAAGGTGAAATCGGGTCAACTGTCACCTCGACCTGTTGATTTAGGTTGGGTATAGACTCATAAGATTCACCTTCAGAGAGAGTGGGTTTGATTGATGGTTGATTTTGGTCAGTAAATTCATCAACCAACGACGGACTTAGGGAGAGTTTTCTGTAACTAGATGGAAGTCGCTGCAGTAAAGCAGGACAGTTATCCAACAATTTTTTGGCTTCATCCAGATCGGGACAAAGGTGAATGGGGTGATTTCCTTCACATAACCTACATGGAAACTTAACTTTTCCCTTCTTACGATGATCTTTACTACCACTAGTTGATGATGTGCCACCAACATGATCTCGAGAAGTTGATGACACAGGATGATGTGAATAAGAAGACCATTCTCCTAAGATCTAAGGAATATCATGACAATTTCAAAGAATATGGTCTCTCACACAAAGTTTGCATGGATATCGAACTTTGTGAGTCTTGACGGACTATTTCTCGTCATATTTTACATTCAACGCAATGGTTGTTTGGTTGCCCCTTTGTTGAATTTGCTTCTTCTTCCTCTTCTTCCTTTTCTTCTTCTTCTTAGCCACCCCATTACTAGTACCAATACTTTCACCATGCAAAGAGGAAGAAGGGAAGGAAGAAACAACAGAAGAAGAAGGCAAAGGGTCAACCTTGGGATCAATTGGAGGTTGATTTTGTCTAGTTGGAGGTGTACTTGATTGCGGAGAAATCATGACATTTTGAACCAAGGAGGTTGAAAACAACCATATTGGCAAGCTAATGGTAAATCACAGAAGGGACAATGTAGCCATATGTGGAGCACCAATATTTCCAAATGGAGGAAAAGGACTAGGATTCCCATCAAAAGGAATTCCTTGATTGGTGGACTTTGGATTCATCGCCATATGTTTCAACCTAAGATCAACTAAGGAGTGAGCATGGAGGATGTTATCTGTGGTCAATTAATTTTTACGACACTGGAACACAACTTCGCTTTTTCATTTTTAAAGAGTCAAGAAAAAACAAAAGAGTACTCTAGTCCCTTTCGATGTTTAATGAGCTTGAAAGGACAAGTGCTCAGATGAACCTTTTCTTTTAAGGAGTCGAAAAGGAACAAAAGTGCCTACTCTGGAGATTCTAGACAAGATGGTTTACCAAACTAATCACAAAACTGCAATATACACCTTGGTGGTAAATGAAAGAGAAATTACCAAGGATTTACCATACGACAGTCAATCTTCCCGAATGCTGTGTTCGGTGCATTGTGATTGGTAAGGCGACTGACTCGGCTTCTTAGGGATAAAGGATTTGAACCTATTGGAGTCTCCCACTATATACTCGACGGTACAAGGAGCACAAGTCCATAAGTTAGTACTTGTCGGTTTAGAGAGGAGGAATCACCCAACCTCAATGAAAACGACAACCACTAGGTTTTAAGACGCTAGAACATGTCTCTAGCCTAGACACCTCTAGATTTTTGCATTAAGTTCCAATGCGTTATTAGGTTAATTGATGTAAATTTTAGGTTGATCTTGTTTAAAATTTGCCTTTGAGGGTTCACCACGAGATGTTTTCCGAAATTCCTAAGAATGCAACTAGGATGAGAAACACTCTTTCCATTTGTTTTCAACAATGAAAATACTAGCTATGAGGTATAGAGCATACATGCACTTTTTGGATCAAACAACAAAGAGCACAAACTAGATGCAATTCCCTAAACCATTCCTTTCAAGCATTCACAAACTTAAAAATGCAAATTGCATGTATTTATTTTCTTTTCAGCTTTTTTTAATGTGAATGATGCACTAAGAAACTAATGCACAAATGATTCAAAAACTCTTTTCACAAAAAATGTCGATTTATGACAATTTCTCATAAATGGAAAGGACGATTAAATGTCATTTCAAATTTAAAGAAACAAATATTTTTGACACTTTAAATGAAAATATGAATCAAATGTACAAATAGACCAATTGATTATTTATGAAGGAGGACTTTATGACACTTCGTTTTAACAAAACAATCGATCGAAACTACTTTTCGACAATGGATTGCAAATGATAAAACAAATACATAAAAAACATTCAAAAACCCAGTCTAAATCGGGTCGAAACAAGGAAACAAAGACTATTTTCAGAGACAAGACCTCATCTATATCCAACAGAAAATTCAAACAACTAAAAATTGACTAAAGGTTTAAGCTCCTAGATGGGAAAACTGATCCTAAAGGGATAAGTACAGGCCAGAGTTAGGGACAGTGCGATGCATCTCATTGTCTCTATGCATAAGGTGCACTGTATCAGTTACAAAAGGTGCGCTGATTATAGAATGACAATTTTATACTCAAAACTAACTCAATTTTCAATGAATTGAACTTGAATTCGATGAATAGCATAAGGTAAAGTATGTCAAGTGTTTTAAGAGGTTGATAAGCTACTATAAGGGATAGGATTGTTCCCCAGTGGAGTCACCATTTTGTTATTGGCAAATTTAGTGTTTCTTCAAACGCCTAACCCCTAGACCTAGTAGATAGCTAAAGTAATTCCATTTCTTTTCCTATAGCTAACAGATAAAAGGAAGAGGAACAAAAGAACCAACCCATATCTCTCACTCAATCCCTCTTCCCTTTGACCTCTTTCGCCACTCCCTTTCGTACTTAACTCACTTGGAAGGTACTTGCACACAAGCCAAGACAGAAAAACATCAAAGCATACATATCGATCTGTCAACTAAACATATTATAAAATCGAAAATACAATATACATCATATAACACATGAATGGGAAAAAGCATAGGACTCTTTATTAATAGAAAGAAATATTACAACCCATGTAGATGCATGCCCGATTCAGTGTCATCCTTCCAGCCTCAAACCCTTCTCTTCTAATGAAACAACAATTTGACATGATAACATTACTCTCTCTACAAATCTCATCCAAACAACATTTCCTTAGCTCAAGAAGTTTCAACCTAGACCAGCCTTTGAATGCTTGGTCCTTTTATATCTAAATAGAGGAGGTTAAGCCATTAATGGCCCTCATGAATGCTTTACCATAATTGGGAAGTGGTTCCATGGAGGAAGGGACAATGGATTAAGGTTCATTCATCCTCATACTCATCCAAATGTGAGCCTAATCATCCTGGAAACTTCTAGAAGTATCCATTGGATAAAGAATCCAATGGATTAAAAAATTCGATGAATCTCGCTCATCGTAGGTGAAACAAAGGCTAGGTGCGATGCATAGCACCCATACAATGGAGTTCCTAGAATGCAATGTAGCCTGATAGAAGGATCCCTGCACTGATATCCTTAAGGACACTTTTTGGATGAATGGTGTCATGGAAAATCTTGGGAAGCAAGTATGAAGTAGGTTGATATCATTAGGTAATGAAAAAAACTGAATTAGGGGTTTATGGACCCTAATAATATGGATCTAGAAGTTTGGGTTGATGTGCCCAAATTTTCCTGTAACAGGGAGAAAGGGCAGAGAAAGAGGGAGACAAAAATATAGAGAGAGTGTGTCTGTGAATGATGGAGGGGGAAGACAGAGGGAGGTGGGAGAGAAAGGGGGTGATAGGGAAGAATAGAGAGAGGACTTGAGAGAGATAAGGAGAGAGAGATGGAGTTGGAGGGGGAGAGGGTGGCAGGGATGAAGAAAGACATAGAGAGAGAAAGGTGGAGAGATAGATAGAGGGAGAGTGAGTGACAATGGAGAGGTGGAGAGAATATGAGGAAGAGATGAGAGTGAGAGGGAAGAGAGAGGAGTGGAAGAGAGAGAGAGAGAGAGAGAGAGAGAGAGAGAGAGAGAGAGAGTTTGTATGTTTTGGAAATGAGATAGAGAGTCAAGGAAGAAGATACAAAGGGAGATAGAGATATATATGAGGGGGCGAGAGGGAAGAAGAGAGAGACATAGAGAGGGAGGGAGATGCGTACAGGGGTGGGGACGAAGGAGGAAAGAAGAAAGAGATAGAAGAGACAAATATAGATATTGTATTGTATTATATAATATTGAACATTATTAACCATAGAGCAAGAGAAATTAATGCTTTTACGAAAGGTAAAAGAAGTTGGATTGAATAAGCCATAAATATTTTGGTTTTCCACTAAAAAAAAATCATTGATTTAAGTGTATATGTTTATTTTTAATCCTATTTGATTTATTGCACTCGATACATTGAATTAGTGCAAATGTTGATTTCTTATTCTATTTGATTTCATACACTAGATACATTCATTCCATTGTAGATGTCGATTTCTAATCATATTTGATTGCTTGTAGTCGATGCATTGATTTTAGTGTAGATGTTGATTTTAATTCTATTTGACAACTTGCACCAGATGCATTAATTTCAATGTAGATGTTGACTTCTGATCTGATGTAACTAGACGCATGTTGTACATTAATTTCAAAGAAATTAGACTGATAGTGTCCATTGATTTTATTGTAAGCACAAAAAGATTATTAACAACATGCATTGATTTTTGTGTTACACTAATTCAAACATTAATAAAATACTTGAAACTGTATCTTAAATAAAATGTTTACTTACCTAAAATGTTTTCATCTTGAAATTGTAAATTATTTGTAATTGAGGACATTCTTAGTATTACTATTTTGCATCATTCAACATTGTTAGTCACTTTGTATTCAAATGAGGTAATAGAAAACAACTAGCATTGAAACTTACTGGGGGTGTAACACTTCATAAGCCACAATGAATAACTTTGAAGAAAGGTATTGTTAATATTGGAGAGCAAGAGACATAAGGTTTGATGTTTACTACAATAGATTGAGATAAAGATTTTAATGGTCTACGATTTCAACCACCTTTTTCATATGATGAATATGAAAATATGACAAAACTAACAGGTGTGACAATAAGAATAGTAGAAGAAAATAGTTTGTGACTAATCACAATGAAGTCTATTTGTAGTTGACTACATTCTTATTATACACATTTTCTATTATTCAACACTCTTACATTCTCACATTGCATCCAAAATTTTTATTTCATCATTTTTCATCATTCAATTTATTAACAGTCTATATCATCTCAACAAACTAAGGTAACCAAGAAAATTGAAAATTATGACTAGATTAATCTTACACATATTTAGCATATTTAAAATGGTCAAAATAATTAAATGCTCAACAAATTTTGTGTGACCGTGCATGATTGAAACTTGCTTAGATCCGACTTAATCCCAAATCTATCAAGCGCTAAGAGAGGTCAAATTTCTCAAAGTGTAAATATTTCCTCAAGTTTTGCACTAAAAAAAATGTTTTGCACCTTGAGAAATTTGATTCCTCTAGGTGTTTCATAAACTGAGGTTAAAATAGATCTAGGATGGTATATTTTTGAAATATACAAAAAAGTAAAAAAGGAGTCTATGGTAAATGAAATATATGGGTACATGAATGGTGTTAATGTCTAGGCTTGAAGAGTTATATCAAACTTTGAGAAATTAAGGATGCAAAAGGTTTGTAAATGTTTGGGTTACATAAGAGTTCATGAAATTAAGGATGTAAAAGGTTGGTAGGAGTAAAACTCAAGATGATTTTTTATTTATTTATTTAAATGAGATATATGGGTACATGTGTGGTGCTAATGTTTAGGCTTGGAGAGTTGCATAAAACTTTAAAAAATTAAGGATGTACAAGGTTTGTAAATGTCTGAGTTACAAAAAAGTGCATGAAATTAAGGATGTAAAAGGTTGGAGGAGTAAATCTTAAGATGAATTTTTTAATTTAAACCATTGAGTCAGTTTAGTGTCAAAGGAAATTTAAAGTTTGACAAAAGAAAGGAAATATTTCAATTGTAAAATTGGGTCAAATTTTGAGAACTTAAAAGCAATGTGAGAGCACAAATCTAGAGATGATTTAAAATATCTTGATTATGTGATTTAGTTAGTCCAATAAAGAAAATCAGAGTCAACTTTATGAGAAATCATTAATGTATAAAAAGGATTCATAGCTATTGTGACTCGACATCCAAATTTTAAAGTTATGAGAGCTACTGAATTAAATTCATTAAATTGTTAAGTAAAAGTCATTCCTGTCAAGTGAGGTCAAATATTTGGAGATTGTTATGTCACGAAAAGTTTAGTTGAAAGAATCATAGTGACATTTAATCTTGCCAACTATTACCACAAATTTGAGTCTGTGTTGGAATTGGCCATTCCAACATTTGATAATGTTTGTTAGAATCATTGAGTACAAGAAAATATTATAGTGAATACATGAAGAATATCATGGTTAATATTTGAAGTAGGTTAATGATATAAAAATGAAATTTGGCGTAGAAGATGTAGCTATAGTAGAAGACAGGAATAGAAAGAAGGCCAATAAATAATTATGAATATGTTGAATCCATGACAAATTAAGTGATGGAAAAAGGAATAATTTGGTGGAAAAAATAAGCCCTACAATGATTAATGCTAGAAAAGTAAAGGAAGAAGAAACATAAGGTCTTATAAAGGTATGAAGATATGCAAGCCTTACAATATTGTAGATAAGGAGTAGGGGAAGCTCAAAGAAAGGTTATAAGAGGAATGAACCAAAAATAACAAAAGGCTATGATCAAAGGAAGATAAAACCTAGGTAAGGTATTTATCAAGGTGAAAAAGACTTGTTGAGGAAAAAGAGGCTTATTATAGCCTAAGAGAGGAAGTGAGAAAGAAGGTGAGCATGGTGAATATCAGAGAAATGAATAGTAAAATAGAGACCTTAGTGGAAGAAAAATTTCATAGAATGGCTAAAGAAGAAAAAAAAAAAAAAGTATATGGATTCCTAGACATGATTAATAGAAGTAAAAGACAAGGATGGTGAAGGAACAAACGAAAAGCATAGAAAGTGAAAGATAGAGGTGTAAGGAAAATGGAAAAATATAAAGAATAAAGAAGAAAAGGAGAAATTACCAAGATAAGGAAGGAATTTATGCTACAAATATAAGAAGCAAGAAAAGAAAAGTGAAAAATATAAAAGTATATTATGCAGATTTAATAAGTCCATGAAATTAACATTCGTTAAGGAATGGTACTTGAATAATTTTTTCATGATGGAAAGAAAATGGTCTTGGTTATATGTAAATGCAAAGGCCAAGGTTAGAAAAAAGGTTAGAAAAAATGAAAGATGAAACTATGTGTACCTAAGTTAATGAATATGTAATCCTAATGAGGTAAAGTGTGTCCCCATAAAGTTCATGGGAATCTAAAAACCACCTTGTATTGAAGTTTCATGGTTAGCGAGAAACAACATTTCATCATATATTGTTTATAGTAAGAAGAAACCACATGAAGAGGTAGATACCTTGTAAGGTGTGGGTATCAAAATTTTCATCTTTCTTATCCATATCGAAACTTTATTTTACCGTTGCTTTTTACTGATAGTAAGAGCTTTCTGAGAATATAAACTTTACTAAAATGTGATCCTAAATCATCAATATATGTTCATTTCAATATTTTCAGGCTTGGTTTCATGTCAACCCTACTAAAACGTTTCCTCATGGAAAATGATGTGGCAGTCATAGTGGTCCTCACTATGGCCATCCACCCCCACAATGTCATAAGGTAGTTCCAAATAATTAGAGACCTGAGATGTGACAGGGGTGTGCGGAATCACTAGGTGTGAATTACAGTGCCGTAATAGTGGCGATGAGGATCGGGCACCTGAAAATGTGAGGCTTCAGGCATTGTTTTGTGATGTTTTAGATGAATGAGGAAAATTCAAGAATAGAACAACTAAGCCCGTGAAAAGTATGAACACTGATGTAGCCATAAAATTGAAGGGTCAAAATGGTATAGTGAAGGTCGCAGTAATGATCTATGCTAACGAACCCAAAAAGGAGCAGGTGATGGAGGCAAATCAGAAGGAACAATAGTATGATGATTTTAGGGTTTCCAAGCCATCTCTGTAGAATATGGTGGCATTTGAATGTTTAGAGGGCCAACGTCTTGAAAAATTTAGTGTTGGTTATATCTTTTGGGTGAAGTTTAAGAGCAGAAAGGACATACCTATTTGGCTCGCTAAAGTTATCGACTCGATAAAAGATGCCCTAGAATCTGTGAAGAGCGTTTGTGTTCCTCGAAGATTTTGTGTTAAGTTTTTCCACATTAAAAATAACTTTGACTATGCATATTGATGGGTTAAAGAAAAAATGGTATTCCCTTTTTGGGAATACTTCAAGTGATTAGAATACAAGATTCATAAATTCTTGAAAATCTCTTCTAAGGACCTAAAGGATGAGTTTTTTGAGGTGATTGAGGAAGCCAAAATAATAGATTTCTTTTATGGATGCAGGGTTTTACACTACCAAGAAGAAGAAACAATGTGCATCAACTATAATGAGAAGTTTCCAGTTTGAGGATTATTACCATCTGTTCAGGTGAAGTAGCTGTACAATTCATCTGATAAGGGCTTGTTGATCTGTCGACGTTGCTACAAGTTATACAAGTTCAATAAGTACTGTGGAATTTGCATGAAGTTATGGAGTCTCGCGTCTAAAAGAGGTTGGCTTCAATGTAAAAAATGCAAGATTTGGGTTCATTATGATTGTGATGAGGTAAGCAACGAGCACCCAAAAGGCCTTTCTAAGTATTCCTGTAATCAATGCACCCCTAAGCAACTTGCCCTGACAAGCTCTTTAACTAAGAAGAAAAACAATAATCCTTACACTGTTCCAGAACATATTACAATTGTTTGTAATGGCAAGGAGCAAAATTATGTGACTAATAGCCACTTGATCCTCTTTGAATGCAATGAATGTGAAAAGCGTAAGTCCATGAGCATATTGCAATGGGAAAAGCACATAGTTTCTAAGAGGAAGAAGTGGAAGAAAAGTATTAGCGTCAGTGGTTCCAATCAGTATCTCATTAATTGGCTTAATAAGGCCTATGAAGCTCGAGTTTGTGGGCTTGGATTCTTTAACCTTGAAGGGCAGACACCACTTGGCATTAGGGAGAAAGAATTAATAGGTTGCCAGCTAGAACCATTTGAGCCAATCAAAGAAACATGGATAGTAGAAAGGTGTGCAATATGTCGTTGAGCTATATTGGCATATAATAAAATCTTCATCTGCAATGGATGCAATATTGGAGTTCATGAAAATTGTTATGGTGGAATTGAATCGTTGGATGAATGGCTTTGCACAACTTGCAAGAGTGCAAAGACATAGACTACTCCACAACACTACTACCTCTACCCTGTAATGGGTGGTGCCCTAAAACCTACCAAAACATGTGGATTTTGGGTGCATGTTACCTATTCTTGTTTTACTAATTGATGCAGGAGCATCTGGACTTAGCCAACAATGTGAAAATCTATTCACATGTTGTGGCTAAACAGGCTGAATTTCACTCCCCTGAGTGGTCAAAAGCCAGTTTTTACTGAGAAGGTAGGAACTCTCAAGAAATGAGTTGTATTTCATTATTGTAATCAGTAGAAATTGTCTTATTTTAGATTCAAAGATAATTTATTAGCATAGGTATGTGATAGAGTTTGAAAATAAAGATTGATTGTTAGATTGTTTAAAAATAGAGATTGAGTTGTTAGGCAGGACAAGATTGATAAAAAGAGGAAAAAGGTAAAGTAGAAAGATTGGCAGGGATGAGAGAGGATTGAGGAAGCACGAGTCATGTAATAGAGTGAGCATTTAATATTGAATAGAGGCCTTTTAAATTGTTGAAATCAAGTTGAAAGGCGAGACTCTATAACCATTCGTATAATGAATCATTGATGTGAGTGTGTGAATATATCTCAAATCTGTGTGAATGTTTATTTTGGCCTCTGTGTATTCGCATTGTGGACAAAACCAAGTATTTTCCCTGTTCCGCACTTTATATTGTTAATCGCTCTGTTTATTTACATTCAGGACCGAAAAAATATTTCTCTATTTTATGATTTATGTTATAAAACTCAGAGTTTAATGGAATCACAACTTTAATGTTATTATCATTGTTGATGCCCACTTAAATCTCGACCATTGGATCACCTCGCTTTGCATCGCAAAATATTTGTTTACAAGGGGCGGACCTCAAGCCTTGAAAAATTGTGATATGCGATCAATGCAATATCACATCACAAATAGACAGTGGAATGTGGTTGGACCACAGCCTTAACATGTTGTGAAGTGCGATCATGAAATATCACATTGCAGGAAGGCTTGTGTGTTATTAGAACCCTAGGTGTGGAAATAATGCGATATGCGATTGCAATCCATCGCATCACAACATTTCAATTGTAACGGAATGGGCCCTAAACCTAGGGAAACTTCTTTGTGTGTTCGGCAGTGTGGTTATTGAAGTAAATCACATCGCAAAAATACAAAAGGGAAAGCTCCAGAACCAAAACCTTTGTGACTTGTGATAGCGATATAACGTGGACCCTTTGATCCATGTGTTGTGATATACGTAAATCGCGAGCGGTTCTATTATAAAGGATAAATAATAGTGTTGGGCTATTAAAAGAGGGAAATCAGAGTAAGCGCAATAAAGAGGAACTATAAGGAAAATAATAAACATGGGGTCCGATTGTCGATATTTCCTTGAACAATTGATTCTTGCATCATTTGTGGTATCAGAGTAGAGATATAAGATTGATTGCAGTAAACATGCTACCAAGGAGAGGAGTTGGCATTGGTTGAGGAAGACCGGAAGCAAATGGAGTTCTACTGGAGGAGATCTGAAGTTTGTGCACAAGAATGGAAACAATTGAGACTGCTTAGATAAGAACACCTAATGAAGGGAAAGATAGTGCTAAAGAAGAATCTTCTGAGGAAGAAGAAGAGGAGGAAAATGAAGCTAACAAAGTTATTAAGATGCTGGCGAAAGTAGGAGGAAAAAAAAAGGTGGAAATTCCTACATATGAAGGGAGTCTCAATGCAGAAGAGCTAATGGATTGGATCAGATCATTAGATAAATATTTTGATTATGAAGAGGAAGCTGGCAATAAGAAGAAGGTGAAATTTTCAGTTACCAGATGGAAGGGTCATGCAGCTATTTGGTGGGATGAGCTACAAGCATCTAGAATGAGGAAAGGAAAGTCTAAGATCAAGAAATGGGTCAAAATGGTAAGTATGATGAAAGCCAAATTTATGCCTAAAGATTATCAGTTGAATATTTTTAAACAGTTGCAAAATTTAAGGCAAAAGGGAATGTCTATTAAAGAATACACATAAGAGTTTTATAGATTGAGTATTAGAGAAGGACATGCAGAAGATGACATGGAGAAGGTAGCCAAATATATCAATAGCTTAAGATATGACATAAAAGACGAGATCAACTTGTTAAGCCTGAAGACTATTGAGGATGTCTATTAAGCAAGTTTGAAGGCAGAAGAGAAGATGTTGAGAAAACAGAATCAAAGGAATAGAGGATTAAGCCTAGTAAGAGGTAGAGGAACCACCAGACCAAGGGGACAACAACATCAACATGAAGTAGGCAGTTCAAGTAGCAAAACACCACAGAGAGGGGATTTTAATAGAGGAAAATCTGCGCCCAGAGGAAGGGGCCGAGGAAGAGATGTTTAGTGTTACACATGTGGAGAATGGGGACATGTGTTGTGGGATTGTCCTCATAATAAACCAGAAAGTCAGAGGAATGTGAATGTGGTTGACATAAAGCCAGAAACACCTCGACTTATGGAAAATGAAGAATCCCCTGAAGTAGGATAATCCCTATTTTTGAGAAGGACATTTGTTAAGACCAAGAAAGAGATTGAAGAACTAGCACAGAGCAAGAGTTTATTCAGAACTACCTGTAAATCCAAAGGTAAGTGTTGTAAAGTAATAATTGACAGTGGAAGCACTGATAACCTTGTTTCTACATAGATGGTGGACAAGCTCGGATTAGCGAAGACAGTGCATCCTACTCCTTACAAAGTGTCGTGGTTGCAGAAAGGACATCAGATCATTGTAACAGAACAATGCAAGGTTTAAATACAAATTGGTACATATAAGGATGTAATATTATGCAATGTGATGCAAATGGAAGTATGCCATGTATTTCTGGGAAGATCGTGGAAATTTGATCGAAAATCTATTAATGATGGGAGGAGAAACACTTATACACTATAGAAGGATGGAACTAAACATACATTGTTGCCATTGAAGGATGATGTTGACAAAGGAGTGCTTGGAAGTAGTGTTATGTTGATGAGCGGACAGGAGCTGTTGCAAGAGATTGGAAAAGGTGAAGAAATGCATTTTGCTTTCATAGGGAGATCGAAGGTAATTTTAACTTCCATGAACTTGGATGATTTTCCTAAAGAAGTTGAAATTTTGTTAGATGATTTTGCTGACATTATTGTGGATGAGTTGCCGAACGCGTTAACACCTGTTCCAAGTATCAGTCAACACATTGATTTGATACCGGGAGCAAGTTTTCCAAATAAGGAAGCGTACAGATTGACACCTCAAGAGAATACAAAAGTTTGAAGGCAAGTGTGGGAACTGATGGATAAGGGACTAATCAGAGAAAGTCTTAATCCATGTGCTGTACCAACAGTACTCAGTCCAAAGAAAGGAGGTGAATGACGCATGTGCACAGATTATAGAGCCATAAACAAGATCAAAATCAGGTATAGATTTCCTTTTCTATTAATGGATGATTTAATGGATTGTTTCAGTGGGTTGAAGTATTTTACTAAAATAGATCTGAAGAGTGGATATCATCAAATAAGAATTCGAGAAGGAGATGAATGGAAGACTGCCTTTAAAACAAACAGTGGGTTATATGAGACGTTAGTGATGCCTTTTGGACTCACTAATGCACCTAGTATGTTCATGAGATTGTCTTGAAGGAATCTGTAGGCAAGTTTGTCATTTATCTTGATGATATTCTAGTTTTTAGTAAAAGTAAGGAAGAACATCTAGAGCACCTTAAATTGGTTTTAAGAACTATGCTGAAAGAGAAAATACAGATAAATCTAAAGAAATGTAGTTTCATGAAGGAAGAATTAATTTACCTGGGATTTGTATTTTCTAAAGAAGGATTGAAAATGGATCCAGAGAAAGTCCAAGCAATTCAGAACTGGTCTATTCCCAGAAATATAATTGAGGTAAGAAGCTTCCATGGTCTTGCAAGTTTTTATAGAAAGTTTATTAGAGGTTTTAGTTAGATTTGTGCACCAGTTATTGAAATTATTAAGGAGACTAATTAGCCGTTCAAGTGGACAGAAGCAGCGACAAGAATTTTAAATTGCTGAAGAGGAAAATCATAGACAAACCGATTTTAGCTTTGCCTGATTTTGAAAAGGTATTTCAAGTTGAAACAGATGCTAGTGGAGTTGCAGTTGGTGCAATTCTGAGTCAAGAACAAAGACCGATAACGTACTTCAGTGAGAAATTGAATCAAGCGAAGAAGAAATATTCTTCTTACAGTAAAGAGTTTCATGCTATTGTACAAGCCTGAAAAAATGGAGACATTATTTGTTGCCAAAGGAATTCATCTTGTATTTGGACAATCATGTGTTACAGTTCATAAATAATCAACCGAAATTGAATAAAAAACATGCTAAGTGGGTATAATTTTTATATAGCTTTACTTTTGTGATAAACCACAAAAGTGGTAAGTTGAATAAAGTCACTAATGCGTTGAGCAGGGTAAGTTTTATTGTGCAAGAATTCAAAGTTGGTGTTATAGGATTTGAAGAAATGATTGAAATGTACAAATATGATGCAGATTTCAAACATATCTATACAACAGTTCAAAATCCAATAGTTCATAATAGAAGTTAGTGGTTAGATTATCTCATACAAGGAGGCTTATTGTTTAAAGGAAACAAGTTGTGTATTCCCAAATGTTCTATGGGGGAAAACATAATAAAGGAAAAACATAGTGGAGGATTATCTGGTCACTTTGGACAAGATAAAACCTTTGCTCAGGTGAATGCTTTTTATTATTAGCCAAAAATGCAAACTGATGTTAAGAGATTTGTTGAGAAGTACAGGATATCTCAGCATGTTAAAGGGAGAAGTCAGAATACAAGATTGTACCAGCCATTGCCAATACCAGACTGACTGTGGGATGTAGTTAGCATGGATTTTGTTTTGGGATTACCTACAACTCAAAGAGGGAATGATTCCATTTATGTTGTGGTAGATAGATTTTCCAAGATGGCACATTTCATTGCTTGTAAAAATACTAGTGATGCAACACATATAGCTAATCTATTTTTTTTCATGAAACTGTAAGATTACATGGATTACCCATAAGTATTGTGTCTGATCAAGATACAAAGTTTGTAGGGCATTTCTGGAGAACTCTTTGGAAGAAAATAGGAGCTAACCTCAGTTTCAGTTCAGCATGCCATCCTTGAACAGATGGACAGACAAAGTAGTAAATTGGAGCTTGGGAAACATATTGAGAAGTTTAGTGTATCAAAATCCTAAACAATGGGATTTAGCACTAGCTCAAGCTGAGTTTTCTTATAATGACACTCCAAATTAAAGTACTGGAATGAGTCAATTTCATATTGCTTTTGGAATGAATCGAAGAGGTTTGTATGAGCTCATAAATTTGGGTAAACAGGAGACAAGAAGTGCAAAAGCTGGAGAGTTTGCAGAACATATGCAAAGACTACAAGAAGATGTCAAAGGAAGATTATAGGAAAGCAATGGTAAATACAAACAAAGAGTGGATATGAAAAGAAAAGAGAAGGAATTCCAAGTGGGAGATTTAGTGATGGTATATTTAAGAAAAGAAAGATTTCCTTCTAAGACTTACAATAAACTAAATATGAATAATATGGGATCATGTAGAATTGTAAGAAAGTTTTCAGCTAGTGCATATGAAACTGAATTGCCAGAAGGGATTGGAATATCGCCTATTTTCAATATTGCATATTTGTATCCATACAAAGGGACAGAGATAGAGATACAAGAGGAAACTATAGAATATGAGGTTCAAACCTTGAATTTGGAAGAACAAATGTCAAATACCGTTAAGAAAGAAGTTGAAGCTGCTTTGGAGAAAACAGAATCCAAAAGAACCAGAGTACAAACTTATTTTCAATATCTAGTCAAATGGAAAGGACAACCAGTGGAGGATGGTAGCTGGTTAACAACAACTGAGTTGCAGAAGTATGGAGCATCTGGACTTAGCCAACAATGTGAAATCATCTTCACATGTTGTGGCTAAACAAGTTGAATTTCACTGGCCTGAGTGGTCAAAAGTCAATTTTTACTGAGAGGGTTGGACCTCTCAAGAAATGAGTTGTATTTCATTACTGTAACCAGTAGAAATTGTCTAATTATAGATTCAAAGATAATTTGTTAGCATAGGTGTGCGATAGAGCTAGAAAATACAGATTGACTGTCAGATTGTTTAAAAATAGAGATTGAGTTGTTAGACAATAATGGATTGATAAAAAGAGGAAAAATGTAATGTAGAAAGATTGGCATGGATGAGAGAGGATTGAGGAAGCACAAGTCAAGTAATAGAGCGAGCATTTCATATTGAACAAAGGTATTTTAAATTGTTGAAATAAATCTGAAGGGCAAGACTCTATAACCATTCATATAATGAACAATTGATGTGCGTGTGTGTGAATATATATCAAATCTATGTGAACTTTGATTTTTGACTCTGTGTATTCACATTTTGGACAAAATCGGGTATTTTCCCTGTTCCACACTTTATATTATTAATCGCTCTATTTATTTTCATTTGGGAATATTTATTTGTTTTATGATCTATGTTATAAAACTCAGACTTCAATGGAATCACAACTTTAGTGTTATTATCATTGTCGATTCCTACTTAAATATCGATTATTGGATCACCTGCATCGCATCGCAAAAGATTTGTTTACAAGGGGCGGACTTCAAGCCTTGAAAAATTGCAATATGCAATCACCATAATATCACATCGCAAATAGACAGTGGAGCGTGGTCGGATCATGGCCTTAAGGAGTTGTGAAGTGTGATTGTGAAATATCGCATTGCAGGAAGGCTTGTGTGTTATCGGAACCACAAGTGTGGAAACACTGCAATATGCGATTACAATCCATTGCATCACAACATTTCAACTGTAAAGGAATGGGCCCTAAACTTGGGGAAACTATGTTGTGTGTTCGGTGATGCGGTCATTGAAGTAAATCGCATCGCAACAATACAAAAGGGAAAGCTCCAGAACCAAAACCTTTGTGACTTGCGATAGCAATATAATGTGGACCATTGGATCCATGTGTTGCGATCTATGGAGAATCGCGAGTGGTTCTATTATAAAGGAGAAATACCAGTGTTGGGCTAATAAAAGAGAGAAATCAGAGTAAGCGCAATAAAGAGGAACTATAAGGGAAATAATAAACGTGGGGGCCGATTGTTGATATTTCTTAGAACAATTGATTCCTGCGTCACTAATTAAGTAACATTTGTGAATGATAAAACTGTGGAACTTGTAGAAGGGATATTGAAGATCAATCCAAACTCTTTTGGGAAGTCATGTGTAGTCTCTAACAAAATGCAAGGATCTTGCATTAAATGTGAAGAATGTGAAACTTTTTACCATCCCACTTGTGCATTAGTTTAAAGGCATCACATGAAGCTGTCCTACTGGAACAATAAAGGAAAGAATGTATGCAACTACATTTCCTATTGTGCCTCTCATAGGCTTCCAGATGTGAACGTGGGTGTAAGAATCCCTGATATAAATTCTATACATATGGGAATCCAAAAGGAATCAATTGTAGTAACACATTCAGAAGATTCATCAGATGAGACTTCATCTTCAAACAATGATAATAATCTAGAAGAAGTTGGACTCCACAAAATAGAGGAACCATATGCATCTAGAATCTCTTTGCATAATACTCTGAAAGAAAAATCCGGCACAAGTTCCATAATTCAATGACCTTTGGCATACTCCCACCATTCAAGAGAAGCTATAAACAAGAGATTAAAAACATAACAAGAACCATATCCACCACGATTCTCTTCATATAGAGAGCATCTTGATTACTACTGGAAAAATGAAAAAAAACAATTTTGCCTTGGGAAATTTGGAGTTCATGGATATGGTATTTTTACTATCAAACCCATTCGAAGAGGGGACATGGTGATAGAACATCAGGGTGAAATAATAAGAAATAACGTTGCCAATTTAAGAGAAAAGAGATATCAATCAGAGGGTAAACATTCAACGTACTTCTTTGCAATCAACAAAGAAATTGTGATTGATGCCACAAAGGAGGGAAATGTAGCACGTTTGATCAATCATTCATGCACACCCAATTGTTTTTGTAGGATATTACTAGTCAATAGTGTTGAGAGTCGAATTGCACTTTTCTGTAAAGAAAGACATTGAAGCTGAGGAAGGGATAACTTGTGATTATCAATTAAGTAAGGAGGAGGGCATTAAAGAATGATGCTTTTATGGAGCAGCAACATGTCGTAAAGTTATGTACGAATTTTCATGGTTCCATTTAAAATGACTCCCCATCTTTCTTTGAATTCAAGAGTTATTATTTATGAATGATGTATTTATAGACATCATTCAAATATAACTCTATGATTTCAATTTCTTTTCTATAAGTGTTTGTCAATTTTTCTAGTCAAGGTAACTCTATTCTAGTGCTTCTCATGAAGGTAATTTGAGAATTATTTATGCATAATTGATAAATCGAACACTCCAGCATGAAATGGTATGAAGTCTACTTTTGCAAAATTTATTTTATTAAAAATCTCATTAAATGAAAGGTTAATATTATGGATGAATTTTATTTTAAAATGTTATATATATAGTTTCATATGTTGTGATTAATATTTAAATTAGAATATATATAAATGTATAAGGTAAATTAATGTAAAATGAAATATAATGTAAAATATAAAATATAAGGCAAAAATAGTCTATTTATAATGTAAAGTTGGTATACTATTATTTTTTTAACAGGTTATTTCTTTATATATTATTATTGGTATAATAAGCAATAATATTGATTACTGATATTTTAATATATTATAATAATAATCATCTCTATGGTAGGTATTATTATAATAAACCTCACATATATTGTGAATTAAACAAAGTGATAATTCTCGATCATATAGATGGAGAGTGTGTGTGTGAGAGAGAGTGTGATGGGGATAAAAAGATAGGGAGATGGAAGAGAGAGGAAGAGAGAGAGAGAGGAGGAGAGATGGACGTGGAAAAGATGGAGTTGGAGGGGGAGTGGGAGGGGAAGGATGGAGATACGGAGTGATAAGGGAGAGATGGATAGAGAGTAATTTAGAGAGGAGAGTAGGAGGTAAGAGAGAGAGGAGAGGAGAAAGAAAGGGAGAGAAAGGAAAGAGAGAGAGAGATGAAGGCAGAGAGATATGGAGTGACAAGGGAGAGATGGATATATAGAGAGTGATGGATAGAGGAGAGTAGGAGGGAAGAGAGAGAGGATAGGAGAAAAAGAGAGGGAGAAAGGGAAGCTAGAGAGGGAGACAAAAAGATAGAGAGAGAGAGAGAGTGTGTGTGTGAGTGATGGAGCAAGTAGATAGAGGGAGGCGGGAGAGAAAGGGGGATCTAAGGAGGAAGACAAAGAGGACCTGAAAGAGGTAAGAAGAGAGAGATGGAGTTGGAGGGGGGAAGAGAGGGAGTGATGAAGGAAGACATAGAGAGAGAGAGAGAGAGAGAGAGAGAGAGAGAGAGAGAGAGAGAGAGAGTTAGTATGTTTGGGAAAAGAGATAGAGAGACAAAGAATCATATACAAAGGGAGATAGAGATATAGAGGAGGGGGGAGAGAGGGAAGAAGAGAGAGACATAGAGAGAGAGTGAGATGCATAGAGGGGCGGGGGGAAGGATGAAAGAAGAAAGAGATAGACAGAGATAAATATAGATATTATATTCTATTATATAATATTGAACATTATTAACCTTAGAGGAAGAGAAGTTAATGCTTTTACAAAAGGTAAAAGAAGTTGGATTCAAAAAGCCATAATTTTTTTGGTTTTTCACTCAAAAAAATGCATTGATTAAAGTGTATATGTTTATTTTTAATCCTATTTGATTTATTGCACTCGATACATTGGTTTAGTGCAGCTATTGATTTCTTATTGTATTTGATTTCATACACTAGATACATTGATTCCATTGTAGATGTCCATTTCTAATCATATTTGGTTACTTGTTGTATATGCATTGATTTTAGTGTAGATGTTGATTTTTAATTCTATTTGACTGCTTGCACCAGATGCATTGATTTCAATGTAGATGTTGATTTCTGATCTAATGTAACTAGACATATGTTGTACATTAATTTCAAAGAAATTAGACTAATAGTGTCCATTGATTTTATTGTAAGCACAAAAAAATTATTAATGACATGCATTGATTTTTGTGTTACACTAATTCAACCACAAATAAAATACTTCAAATTGTATCCTAAATAAAATGTTTACTTACCTGAAATGTTTGCATCTTGAAATTGTAAATTATTTGTAATTGAGGACATTCTTATTATTACTATTTTCCATCATTCAACATTGTTAGTCACTTTGTATTCAAATGAGGTAATAGAAAACAACTAGCGTTGAAACTTACTTGGGGTGTAACACTTCATAAGCCACAATGACTAACTTTGGACAAAGGTATTGTTAATATTGGAGAGCAAGAGACATAAGGTATGATGTTTACTACAATAGCTTGAGATAAAGATTTGAATGGTCTACGATTTCAACCACCCTTTTCATATGATGAATATGAAAATATGGCAAAACTAATAGGTGTGAATAAGAATAGTTTATTATTGATCACAATGAAGTCTATTTGTAGTTGACTACATTCTTATTATACACATTTTCTATCATTCAACACTCTTACATTGTCACATTTCATTCAAAACTTTTATTTCATCATTTTTCATCATTAGAGTTATTAACAGTCTATATCATCTCAACAAACTAATGTAACCAAGAAAATTTAAAATTATGACTAGATTAATATTACATATATTTAGCATATATAAAATGATCAAAATAATTAGATGTTCAACAAATTTTGTGTGACCGTGCACGATTGAGACTAGCTTAGATCTAGCTTAATCCTAGATCTATCAAGCGCTAAGAGAGATCAAATTTCTCAAAGTGTAAACATTTCCTCAATTTTTGCACTAAAAAAATGTTTTACACCTTGAGAGATTTGATTCCTCTAAGAGTTTCATAAACATGAGGTTAAAATGGATCTAGGATGGTATATTTTTGAAATATACAAAAAAAAGTAAAAAAAGAGTCTATGGTAAATGAAATATATGGGTACATGAATGGTGTTAATATTTAGGCTTGAAGAGTTAGATAGAACTTCAAGAAATTAAGGATGTAAAAGGTTTGTAAATGTTTGAGTTACATAAAAGTTCATGAAATTAAGGATGTAAAAGGTTGGTAGGAGTAAAACTTAAGATGTTTTTTTTTTGTTTTGTTTTTTTTTTTTTTAAATTTTATTTAAACAAAATATATGGGTACATGAATCGTGTTAATGTATAGGTTTGAAGAGTTACATAAAACTTCAAGAAATTAATGATGTAAAAGGTTGGTAGGAGTAAAAAGAAGGATGAATTTTTTTAATCTAAAAAATTCAATCCATTTAGTGTCAAAGGAAATTTAAAGTTTGACAAAAGAAAGGAAAGCTTTCCAATGTAAAATTGGGTCAAATTTTGAGAACCTAAAAGCAATGTGAGAGCACAAATCTAGAGATGATTTAAAATATCTTGCTTATGTGATTTAGCGAGTCCAATAAAGAAAATTATAGTCAACTTTATGAGAAATTATTAATGTGTAAAAGGATGCAACTTCATGAGAAATCATTAATGTATAAAAAGGATTCATGGCTACTATGAGTCAGCATCCAAATTTTAAAGTTATGAGAGGTACTGAATTAAATTCATTAAAATTGTTGAGTAAAAGTCATTCTTGTCAAGTCGCGTAAAATATTTGGAGATTGTTATGTCATGAAAAGTTTAGTTGAAATAATCATAGTGACATTTATTTTGCCCAACTATTACCACAAATTTGAGTCTGTGTTGGAATTGGCCATTCCAACAATTGATAATGTTTGTTAGAATCATTGAGGACAAGAAAAAATTATACTGAATACATGAAGAATACCATGATGAATATTTCAAGCAGGTTAATGATATAAAAATGAAATTTGGCGTAGAAGATGTAGCTATAATAAAATACAACAATAGAAATAAGGGCAATGAAGAATTATGAAGATGTTGACTCCATGACAAGGTAAATGATGGAAAAAGGAAGAAGTTGGTGGAAAATATAAGCCCTACAATTATTAAAGCTAGAAATGTAAAGGAAGAAGAGACATAAGGTGTTATAAAGGTATGACAATATGCAAGCCTTACAATATAATAGATAAGGAGTAGGGGAAGCTCAAAGAAAGGTTATAAGAGGAAAGAACCAGAAATAACAAAAGGCTATGTTCAAAGGAAGATAAAACCTAGGTAAGATATTTACCAAGGTGAAAAAGACTTGTTGAGGAAAAATAGACTTATTATAGCCTAAAAGAGGAAGTGAGAAATAAGGTGAGTGTGGTGAATCTCAGAGAAATGGATAGTAAAATGGAGGTCTTAGTGGAAGAAAAATGTTGTAGAATGGCTAAAGAAGAAATCAAAACAAAAAAAAGAAGTATATGGACTCCTAGACATGATTAATAGAAATAAAAGACAAGTACGGTGAAGGAACAAACAAAAAGCAAAAAAGTGAAAGATAAATGTGTAAGGAAAATGGAAAAAAAATAAAGGATAAAGCAACAAATGAGAAATGACCAAGATAAAGAAAGAATTGATGCAACAAAGATAAGAAGCAAGAAAAGCCACGTCAACAAAATAAAAGTATATTGTGAAGCTATAATAAATCCATGAAACTAACAACATTAAGTAATGGTCCTTGAATAATGTTTTCATGATGGAAAGAAAATGGTCTTGGTTTGTTAGAAAAAAAGAAAGTTGAAATTATGTGTACCTAAGTTAATGAAAATGTAAGCCTAATGAGGTAAAATGTATCCCTGTAAAGTTCATGGGAATCTAAAAACCACTTTGTATTGAAGTTTAATGGTTAGCAAGAAACCACATGTCATCATATATTGTTTATAATAAGAAGAAGCCACATGAAGAGGTAGATACTAGAAAAAATGTTGTGAAAACAATCATTTCGGCTATAATACACTATATATATAGATATATCCAAACAATTAATTTTACTTCATCATTAATAAATAATAAAAACTCCACCATTAATAAGTAATAAATAAATCTCATGTGAAAATAAACTCATTAATAAATAATAAAAACTCCACCATTAATAAGTAATAAATAAATCTCATGTGAAAATAAACTCATTAATAAATAATAAAAAACTATATATAAATAATTTTAATCCACCATTAATAAATAATAAACTAACTCCAAAGTTCAAATAAGCTTATTTGTGAGAAAAATCTATATAATAAATAAATTGCAAGGTGCCAAAATTTTTATTGGCCATCTATAAAATTCCACAAATTGCCCATACTGCAACCCAAAATATTTCCCTTCATAGAGGGAAATCTAAGTTTTGAAAGTAGAACCCTAAACTTTTTACCCAGAATATTTGCCCCCATGGCAATGGGGTAAAATTCTAAGTTTTGACAGTAGCACCCTAAACTTTTTACCCATTTAAATATTTCTTTGATAAGCTAGCACCCAAATTAATTTGATCCATCGAGATATTTTCCCAATTGCCGATAAGGTAAAATTCCAACTTCTCACGGATGACATGGCGCCATAAAATTTTTGTTGGTCATTTAGGAGGGAGTACCCTAAACCTTTTATCATCGATGAGGTGAACCTTCACTTAACCTTTTTACCAATTGCTCATGAGGTAGCACCGCACATGTTTTGCCGAGTCAACTCTTTTTGGACGCCAATGAGCTCATCAACCAAATTTCATCGGCTACCCATCCAAAATATTTGTCGAATAGCTGACGAAATATTTTGCCAATAAAGGAAGAAGTCAGGTATTATGTTGGCCTCTGTTAAGCTCCTCGGCAGGTCTTATGTTGGTCTCTATTAAGGTCCTCTGCTAAGTTTCACATTCTAATAGGTAAAACCTCACTAGTTTTTCCATTTGCAGGTTTTCTAACAAACCTTATAGGAATTTTATTTGGCATCAAAAGGATTAAACTTTGGTCAAATTTATGAAGGGCATGTAATGCATCCATTCGGGTAAAATATTATTTTTAGAAATTCCTCTTAAAATAAGTTTCACTTATGGAATGGACCATTACTAAAATTCACTACATTCACTTAAGTAAAACAATATTTTTGTTAGCATTTATCAACTCTAAAATTTATGTAACTATTAATTCATACATATAAGAAATTATATAGTTGAAGTTTCAAATTCAATCATACTTACTAGGAGTTAATACACACCATATCTTATGCATTCCTTAGCAAAAATAATAGTATCCCTAATATGTAAATGTGCATACTTATGAGAGGTTACTACCCACCAAAATTTAAGTAGTCTCTACTCCTCAATATGACAAACATATTTCCATAAGATTTTGTAAACTCAAGTTAATATAAATTCATGTTGAACTATATCAAACTCAAACATTACTTTAGATATTTTCATGAATATGTATATATATATGCCATAATCATATAGAAAAACAATAGTTTTCCAAATCTACTTAAAGAGTAAATGGACAATAACAAATGAATGAGGGAAACACTTAGTTCATAATTCCAAGTAAGAAACCAATTTAGGAATGAGCCTTTTCCACCCAACCATAGGCTCAGCTACACATCAGATTTCTACAGCTAGCCACCTCTTAACCAAACCATGATACCATAAGGGGAAAAATAATAACTAATTGGTAAATATGCTAAGTGAAGAAAACTCTCCTTTACATACATGATAAAGTCGTATATATCCACTCTCAATTGAGTTTGGGCCTTTACGATCACTAGATGCCTCTCTTCTAGGTTAATGAGTTTAATAAAGGAATCCTTGCATTGATCCATCGATGATTTTCCCACTTCTTTCTTGGCCTTTTCAATCAACTCATATCAGATCACCACCCACTCTTCCTCACTAGAGTCCAATTCTTTTTTTACATGTGTTTGATACACATAAATTATTTTGTATATAGCCTAGAACACATCAACATCATTCTAATCCATGATTGGCATTATTTTGGGCATATTTGGGCCCCTAAAATGTAATTTAATCACCAAAAAAATTTCAACAATCATTCTACTTAGGATTGATAACGTTATATTTGTGAATTTCACTGCTCACGAACCCATGTGTTTTTGCTCTCTATGGGTATCTCTCGCTATGCATGAATGGATGAAATTCATGTTTGAATGAATGTCTCACTCTTTTTCCTTCATGGGTCTCTACCCCCGGGAAAATTTTCATAATCAATGCATTTTTTTATACATTCCCTTATTTTCCTCAGTCTCCTAGGAAATTTGTATGTCAACTTCAAAATACAAGGAATGTACTCAACTCATTCATTTCATTAAATTATGAAACATTGTTGTAGATACCACCCCGACTTCCACTTTTATGAAGATGACTGTACTAACTACTAATTCATTCACAATGAAATGGTTCTTAGGTAAGAGGGAAAAGGATTAAACTTAAATTCAAATTTCATGGCAATGATTTGGTTGATAACTTCCACAATACTCTCATATTTTAAATAATAGCCCATCTTAGTGCTCTTATGTTCACAATTAGTGGTGACAAAACATTTTATTTTATTTTATTTTATTTTTATTTTATTTTATTTTTTTATTTATTATTTAATAATTAATTTTATTTATTATTATTTATTATTTAATTATTTATTATTTTTATTTATTTATTATTTTTATTTATTATTATTATTTATTTTTATTTATTTTTTTTCCTGAATATGGCTACTTCTATATTAATGCAAAAATAATTTACACCAAGGCCATGGCCTCGTCGAGCTAGCCCAAAGATGCGGCATGATTACAGGAATAACATATCAGTATGCAAAAGACCAGTTGAGTATTACCCTCAAGAACTGTGGAGAGCCTGACCATGATTAAAGCAAAAATCCAGAAAACCCCGTAGTTGTACATGGAACTGAGAATTAAACCGGAGCTATGCGACGACCAAAACAGTAAAACTAGACTAGGTAGCTATGACCAGCTACGCGACAACCCATTACTGAATACAGAGGTAACTGTGACAACGACCGAAACTAAAAACTGAAGCCTAGAAGAATGCCCCTTTCGTATGAAAAACTGGCAATATGAGCTAATGCATATATCATAATATCTAGGACGGTGATGAGTGAACCTTCTCAAGCTTGCTAAATTCCAAGAAAACCAGAAAGAACCAACCTGTTTAAACATCAGGAGAGGGATCAGGCGGCTTCTCGGTGATGCGGCATCCATACTTGCAGTCATCGTCATCATCAGAGGAGCCCGCCTGATTCTTCATGCTTTGAGAAGCTTTGCTTTTACCAGAGCCTGAAGCTCTACTCTGTTCGAGGTTTTTCTGGATGGAGCCTGGTCTGTCTTCGGTTGGCCTGTCCGTAGTCGCCTTGAGGGAACCAACCTCTTGACCTGAATTGAGCTTGCTAAGCTTAATGGTGACCCTGGCCATAAAGGAAAAAGTGCCATGACTACAGGGGAATTGTAACCGAGTGGCATTAGTCATGGATTGGAAGGAGCTCGGTGCTACAATTTGAAATCCTCTGCCCCTACCCCATCCACTCCAAGTAGCTGGGTACCTGTCTGAGCGGAAATCCAAGTAGGAGGTTGAGGAGTCCATCGTGGAGGAGACAGCCTGGCATCCAATTTTCCCTCGAGAGCTACCTCTTCTGCAGCTCATCCGTTGTCACAGTTTCGGCATAGCTAGAGGAGCAGGGTGATCCGGGCTACTTGTTAAACGATGGAAGCAGTAAAGGATGAAAACAAACTTGGCTTCAGCGCTCAGAATGATGAAAGGGAGAGCAGCAAGCGGGTGGCAAGCGAAAGAGCAAGGGAAATAGAAGGTGGCTTGAGGGCATAGCCAGAAGTTCCTCCAATGAACCAAAGCCTAGTTTACTCCTGAGAGAGGTCGAGAGCAAACCGCTGCATCTGCAAAGGAGGAGGAGCCAAAGCGGAAGGGAGAAACACGATTATGGCAAGTTGATAGCGCCATGAACAAGAAATTAACTGGAAAAAGAGGATGTACAGGCATCATTAAAGTTTCATTAATTTGGAGCACAGGGGGAGTTATGACCGGCGCTGTGAGAGGTTGTGTGGCGGTGAAGATCAACCATGCGCCCATCCAAATATCAAGCCACGTACCTGTACTTCCGTCAGACACTCGGATCCGAGAGACAAAATATTTATTAATCCAACATTTATATTACATATATAATGTTCCTAGATTCATCCAGTTCATTTTTTTTGCAATAGTGGCACATCCATGCTGACATAGGAAACACAATTCCAAATTAATTATAAATTAAATGAGGGGTCAATATAGGAATGTTACAATAATTCATAAAGATAAGCTCTTCCATGGGAAAAATCACTGATTTGAGGTAGTTCACGGTTGGAAGATATACAAATCTTAGTAAGGAAGTATTTTAAGTCATAAAAGAGGGACTTGTGCAAGAGTGGAATGACTATTGAATATGTGATAGAGTAATGAAAACTAGTTTTGGAAGTGACAAGGAACATATGGAAAGGAGTCAATGAAGAATTTTGTTCCTTGGGAGTCTAATGCAATTACATTGAGTGAATGGTTATGCGTAACACAAAAACAAATAAGATGGAGATTATGATTGATGATTGGATAGGGGTAATATTACAGGTTTAAGTATGGATAAGTGTAATGGAATTTGTTGGTGAACCATGTACGAGAAGGAATTTCATAGAGAACTAATGGATATAGTGGTAGTTGACCCATGTATTATAGTGGATGGTGATTCTTTTATATGAGCTTCAACAATGTTTATCATTTGCAAGTGCAAATGAAGAATGTCAAATAAGAATGAAGGCCACAAATGATGATAAATAATAAAGAACATAAAAGAGAGAGGAAGGGAACAATTTAATGAATATTTCTCATTTGTAACACTTAATGAAATAATATGATGATGTAGACTAATTATAAATATCTAGATAAAAATGAGAGATCTTAGGGATGAAGATCTTTCAAGAGATCAATGGAAACATTTTGGGAGGGATTTTAGAATATATTATGGGCGTAGTTATGGAGCTGATTATGCATACAATAAAAGATAGATGGGAATGATTGAGTTTTTATAATTCCCCCTTAAGGGGAAATTTGGAGTGAATTTCTTATTGTCCCTTACTTTTATTCATATTGAAATATTTTATGTGTATGTAGGTGTCATTGCTTTACATCCTCTCTCTTCTCCCTCCTATCTTTCCACCCTCCACTCTCCCCTCTCTCACTCACTCACTCTCTTTATCTCTACCCCCTCCTTCCTCCTTCTATCTTTCCACTCACAACAACCCCCTCCATCTCTATATATCTCTTTCTTTCCCCTCCCTCTCTCTCTCTCTTTGACTCTATCTCCCTCCCTCTCTCCCTTAATACCACTCACTCTCTCTTTCTCTTCCCCTCTCACTTTTGCACTCTTCTCGCCTGCTCCCCCCCCCCGTTCTCTCTCTCTCTCTCTCTCTCTCTCTCTCTCTCTCTGTATCTCTCTCTTTCTCTCTCTATGCCAACACCCTACACCTCATTTCTTCTCCTAATTCCTATCTCTACAAACATGTGTGTATTATTGGATCTAAAAATGCATATGTTTTCCTAAAGCTAGAAATTTGTGCACATTCTTAGAGTAAGGAATATTCACATGTTCCTAGCTTTAAGCATGCACACATGCTTTTTTGAATTCAAAATTTTCCTACTTGTGAATCATATGTGTGTGATGATTTGGTTGCTTTAGATATAGGTTCAAGATCAAATAATTTTTTTGGAAAAATAGCTATCCATAAGAACAATATATCTTTACAATTAATCAAATATTTGTAGAGAAATTCCATCATTTAAGTACTCAAAGTTAGCATTAACAAAAATATATACATTATATTTTGCATGACAAATAACATACACTCTTAAAAAAACTTCAAAATTCACATAATTTTACAAAATTTCTATAAGCCATATTCAAATACATTGTGCAAGTACTTCGAGTCATCCCTATGTTCTATTTTTAATTTTACATTACCAAAACATATTATGATAAAATATCATTAACTTACACCCATTCCATTCTTTATATACACATATAATCATCTTAATTAAAAAATATTACAATAAAATTCTCTCCTACATAATTAATCTTTTATATACTTACTAGTAAATCAAATAATCCCATAAAATAACATATTAATACAAATTGGGATAAAATTACAAGGGTAGATGCCCCTAATAACCCCTATTTTAAGCTTTCAGCTTGCGTGTTGCCCAAATAACCTTGATCAGTTACCGATTTAAGAAGGTACACATCTACTTTTATTTGAAGTGGCCGATTTAGCGATGGCCGCTACAAGCTCCTTCCCTTTATTATTTTAATTTTTTTGATTTTATGCCGGTAGGAAATTGAAATTATTTAGATTTGTTATTTATTATTTTTTTTTAAATTTTCTTTGAACTTGAGAAACAAGATAAATATTAATTACTATGTTATAAGTTAATGATGAGTTAGAATACTATGCAATAAGTTAATAATAAGTTTCAATTGGTTTAAACATATTATCTATTGAACATCATTACATTCCCATCCCCCTAACCAAATATAAAATTATTAATTTTATATATGTTAACATTTTCCTCATAAACAAAACCTTATATATGATAAAATTATAAAAGTATGTAAAAACATTTCTATATGTTAACATTTTCCTCATAAACAAAACCTTATATATGATAAAATTATAAAAGTATGAAAATTATTAACTTTCTAAATGTTACTTAATCTTTTCCTCAGAAGAAAAATGTTATATATGTTTAAATTATGAAAGCATTCATCTAAGTTAAGAAGGGTTAAGGTGGGAATTAATTGGAGAGTTTGGGTTGTGGCTTATCCAGTTCCCACTTGAAGATGGAAAATTGGCTCAAAAAAATAAGAATTTTCTCCACCACCGTGTTGTTGGATATTTTATCTGCTAAAATACCAAAACACAAAAGACTAGAGAACAACACTCTGATGCAAATACAGGATCTTTAACACATAATAAAAGCTTGTATTAAAAAAAGAACTCCTGTTTACAAAATAGTCTTCCTCTGGATAGAGGGATTACAAACAGGAATGCTTCAGTTCCACAACGAAAGGACTTTTCTCTCTAAATTGCTGTGCATTACCTCTCATACTTCTATACTACTGTGTCTACACATATATAGTGCATTAGTGGTCATAATAGTCCATCAACCGCTTTAACTCTCTGACAGAGTCTCAGCTGTAATTCTTGAGTCGGTTGTGTGGAAACCCGTAACTGATAAATGCTGCAGACGGCTCGAGGCTGGTTCTTTCCTTCTCGGCCATGCTTTTCTTTAATGCTGTTGGTGAGCAGTTATGGCGCAAAGCCAAATTTCTTCCTTGGGAACACGAACAGGTAAAATGCATAAATGTAGTATGGCGGTGACACGCATTTGATGGGAACAAATATGGGCCGTCGGATCAGCAGATGAGCAGCGGGATCGCATCACAAAACTTTATCGCGAGAATGAGACAAAGTGAGAAATGGCTGATCTGCGATGTGCGATGATATCGCATCGCAGTATCGCAATCGCAAAAAACAAAAAGGAAAGGCTTAACGCGCGTAGGGCGAAACTTGCGATCTGCGATCTACGATCACATCGCATGATCGCATTGCGTCGCATCGCAGTGCGGAGGACAGGCGAAGGGATTAATGCGATTTGCGATGAGACGTGATTTGTGATTTCTGCTCAACTGATGCTGCAGTTGGAATTAATTTCCAACACTCCCCCTTAATTTCAACTGCTGGGTTTTTCTGCATACCCAGGCATTTCCTGAAATGATCAAAAATTTTCTTTCCCAATGGTTTTGTCAAGATATCAGCGAACTGATCCTCTGTTCTGCAGTGTTGCAAAACAATCTCACCATTGTTAACCAATTCATGTATGAAGTGAAATTTGGTGTCTATGTGCTTTGTCCTTTTATGAAAAACAAAGTTTTTAGACAATGTTATTGCTAAGCTATTTTCACAGTAAATGGTTGTGCCCTTTTCTTGTTCATGACAGAAATCTCTGAGAACTCTTCTCAGCCACACTGCTTGGCATGCTGCTGCTGTTGCTGCCACATACTCTGCCTCTGCTGTTGACAAAGACACAACTGGTTGCTTCTTGGAATCCCATGAGATGGCTCCCGATCCCATATGAAACACATATCCCGATGTGCTTTTCCTATCATCAACACTTCAAGCCCAATCAATGTCTGTGTAACTTGTCAACATGAAACTCTCAGAAGAGGAGTATAAAATACCAAACCCCTTCGTTCCATTCACATACCTTAGAATCCTCTTGGCTGCCTGCCAATGAGTCTCTTTCGGTCTTTCCATAAATCTAGAGATTAAACTCACAGCATGCATAATGTCCGGCCTAGTTGCAGTTAAGTACATAAGGTTGCCAACTATGCTCTTGTACAATTTTGGATCAAAATCCTTGCTGCTATCTTCTTTGGTCAATCTCAACCCCATTACGGTTGGAGTCACAGCTGCCTTGCTGTTATGCATGTTAAATCCCTTCAACACTACTTCTACATATTTATCTTGAGAAATGAAAACACCATTTTCACTTTGATCTACTTCAATTCCAAGAAAATATCTTAAGAAGCCCAAGTCAGTGACTTCAAATTCACTTTTCATGACTGCTTTAAAATCAGCAATGAGAGAAGCATCATTGCTAGTAAAAATCAAATCATCTACATATAAAACAACAATAAGAATCTTACCGTCATTCTCCTTTATGTAGAGTGTGGGTTCACCATCACACTTATCAAAACCATTCTCAATCAGATAAGCATCTATTATGTTGTACCATGCTCTTGGAGCTTGCTTCAGCCCATAAAGAGCCTTCTTCAGTTTGCAAACTTTATGCTCTTGGCCATCAACTTCATAACCTGGAGGTTGTTCAACATAAACCTCTTCTTTTAACACTCCATTCAGGAAAGCAGATTTAACATCCATCTGATAAATCTTCCATTTGTGTTGTGCCACAATAGACAACACTGTTCTGACTGTTTCCATCCTTGCTACTGGTGCAAAGGTTTCATCATAGTCTTTGCCTTGTTGCTGCCTGTAGCCTTTCACAACAAGTCTTGCTTTGTGCCTGTCAGTCTTGCCTTCAGCATTGCTTTTGGTCTTATAGACTCACTTAACTCCAATGGCATCTTTGCCTTAAGGGAGGTCCACTAACTCCCATGTTTTACTCTTCTCAATTGCACCAATTTCTTCATTCATTGCTTCAATCCATTTATCTTCATTTATAGCATCTTCAAAATGAACTAGGTCATCAATATGACAATACAAAGCGAATAATGAATTCAGACTGGTATTGGTACTTACCTCTCCTTGTTCATAAATCTCATTCAGATTTTTGAATCTTGGTCTTCTTGGTGTGATTGAAGTTTCATCCGAACTTGAGGGTATTTCTGATCCCTGTGATGTACTTGGAGAAGCACTTCCTTGACTTCTCAAGGTTGTTCAAATTCTAGCTTGTGGTGTGGTTTGTTGTACTTGCTGTGGTGGAGAAGCCACCAAGGAAGGATTATTTGCTGCTGTCCCTTCCTCTTCTTCTTTGTGAGACACAATTGTCTTCACATTTACTGTCTTCTCTAAGCTTCCATCCCAAGCTTCATCTTCTATGAACTGCACATCTCTGCTTACTATCAATTTCTTGGTGGATGGATTATAGAGTTTGTATGCTTTTGACTCGTCACAATAACCAACAAAAACACACTTCTCCCCCTTACTGTCAAGCTTCTTCCTTAGCTGATCCGGTATATGTGCATATGCTACAAAACCGAATACTCTCATGTGAGTGACAATTTTCTTTTGACCACTCCATGCTTCTTTTGGTATTTTGTTCATGACAACTTTAGTTGGGCATCTATTCAAGATGTAAACTGCGCAAGTGACAGCTTCTTCTTAATACTCATGCAGAAAATGTTTTGCCTTTAGCATACTTTTGACCATGTCAAGAATGGTCCTATTCTTCCTTTCGGCAACACCATTTTGCTGAGGTGTATACCTCGCGGTGAACTGCTTTTGTATGCCATTCTCTCTGCAAAAACGCAGAAAATATTTGGAGATGTACTCTCCTCCTCTATTTGTTCTGAGCACTTTGATATAATGCCCACACTGTTTTTCAACAAGAGTTTTGAAGTGGCGGAATTTCTCAAACACTTCACTCTTCTATTTCAGCATATACACCCATGTCTTTCTGGTGTAATCATCAATGAAAGTTAGAACATATTGATTTCCGGCAAATGATGGTATTTGCATCGGTCCACACACATCAGAGTGAACAATTTCCAAGGGTACTTTTGCCCTTATACTCTTTCCTACTGGAAAGCTTTCTTTGTGTTGCTTGCCCAAGATGCAGCCTTCACAAAGGTTGTCCGGTTTCTCGATCAATGGAAATCCCTTTACCATTCCCTTTCTGTGCAACAGATTCAAGCCTCCGAAATTGAGATGTCCAAATCTCAAAGGCCACAACCAATTCTCATCTTTCACTTGTTCTTGAAAGACTTCGTGTGTTACAGCTGCAATAGTTCTTCCTTCCTTCAAATCTGCCTTGAGTTTGAGAGGAAACATTCTATTTCTGGTCATCTGCACCTGTGCAATGATCTTCTTACTTTGAGGTATGTCTTTGATTGTACACATATCATCTTTGAAGAACACATTGTAACCTTTGTTAATGAGTTGTCCAATGCTCAAAAGATTACATTTCAGACGAGGTACGTAGTATATCTTTGGTACAATCATCTGTTCTCCTTTTCTTGCTCCGATACTAACTCTGCCCTTACCCTTGATAGATATCTTACTGTCAGTTCTTGTTGTTACCTCAGATTTCACATTTTCATCCAGATTTGCAAACATTGCAATATTTCCAGTCATGTGATTACTACAACGTGAGTCTAAGAACCAAAAATCTTCTTCTTTGTCTTGTGCAATGTTACATGTTAACAGCACATTCTTTGGATTCTTATTTTCTTCATTTGCAAAATTAGCATTCTTCCTACTATTCATGTCATTTTGTTTTTTTCTACATTCATTGGTGCAGTGCCCATATTTCTTACAATAATGACATTGGACTTGGGATTTGTCATACCTTTATCCCTGAGCTTGCTGTTTGCTTGAACCTTCATCTTGGTTTTGATTGGAGCTCCTTCCGCTTGTGCTTGCAGGATTATTTCTGCCTTTGTTTTAGCTTCTTCCACGACCTTTGTTATTTGCTCTGCCTCGACCTTTTCCTTGCCCAAAAGACATCTGAGTCTTGAATGCTTGCTCAAAAGAGGAATCTATTCCTCTACTCAGTCTATGTTCATGAGACATTACAGAAGCACTCAATTCATTTACTATGAACTGTGAGAGATCCTTTGTTTCTTCTATTGCTACCACAATAGATTCAAACCTTGAGGGTAAACTTCTCAAGATTTTCTCTACAATCCTTCTTTCTTCAAGAATCTCACCATGAGATCTTATCTGGGTTATCAACCCAATAACCTGAGTGAAGAATGAATCTATTGTATTAGATTCCTTCATGCTGAGTGTTTCAAAGTCTATCCTCAACATCTGCAACTTTGCAGTCTTCACCTTCTCCATGCCTTGATAGGCAGTTTTGAGAATATCCCATGCCTCCTTGGATTTTGTTGCTACTGCAATTCGTGGAAAAACACTTTCACGTACTGATTGGAAGAGGAAAAAGATGGCTTTGGCATCCTTCTTCCTGTCGCTCTTCAACTGGTCTCTTTTTGCTACTATCAAAGCAGTCAATGTTGTTGCATCTGTAGGTTCAGCATAACCAGTTTCAACCAGCTCCCATATTCCTTGAGAAGCAAACAAAGCTTTCATTGTTATGGACCAATAACTATAATTTTTTCCATTAAACTTTGGCAGTTGGGAATTTTTCAAACCAGTTCCAACACCTGCCATCTTAAAGAAGAGATACTGATTGTATAATTAAAACAAATAAAAAAAACTTTCTCTGCTGGAGAAAATCTGCTCAACAAGCTTCTTATAGCTCCTACAGTGAAAAACAAACTCTGTTTTTGACTCACTGAGTGCCTAGAATAGCTCTTATACCAATTGTTGGATATTTTATCTGCTAAAATACCAAAACACAAAATACCAGAGAACAACGATCTGATGCAAATACAGGATCTTTAACACATAATAAAAGATTTTATTAAAAAAAGAACTCCTATTTACAAAATAGTCTTCCTCTGGACAGAGGGATTACAAATAGGAATGCTTCAGTTCCACAACGAAAGGAATTTTCTCTCTACACTGTTGTGAATTACCTCTCATACTTCTATACTACTATGTCTACACATATATAGTGCATTAGTGGTCATAATAGTCCATCAACCGCTTTAACTCTCTGACAGAGTCTCAACTGTAATTCTTGAGTCGGTTGTATGGAAACCCGTAACTGATAAATGCTGCGAACGGCTCGAGGCTGGTTCTTTCCTTCTCGGCCATGCTTTTCTTTAATGTTGTTGGTGAGCAGTTATGGCGCAAAGCCAACTTTCTTCCTTAGGAACACAAACAGGTAAAATGCGTAAATGCAGGTGACGTGCATTTGATGGGAACAAATATGGGCCATCGGATCAGGAGATGCGCGGCGAGATCGCATCACAAAACTTTATCGTGAGAATGAGACAAAGTGAGAAATGGCCGATCTGCGATGTGTGATGTTATCGCATCGCAGTATCATAATCGCAAGAAAACAAAAAGGAAAGGCTTAACGTGCGTAGGGCGAAACTTGCGATCTGCGATCACATCGCATGATCGCATCGCGTCGTGTTGCAGTGCGGAGAACAGGTGAAGGGATTAATGCGATTTGCGACCAGACGTGATTTGCGATTTCTGCTCAACTGATGCTGTAGTTGGAATTAATTTACAACATGTGTGTCGTTTAATTTTTTCTTTTCGTTTTGTTTATTTATGTTTAGGAGCGGATTCTCCCTATTTAAGGGCCCACTGGGCTTGTATTTATTTTCTTTGCATTATTACTTCTCCAACTAGTCCTGCTACAGGTGAAATTGTGATCACTTAGTGCAAAGAATTTAAAGGTCACCTCTATACCGTAACAATCCATTGGAGTTAGGGTTTGCAATACAAGAATACCATCGTTCCACGCAAAGTTTAGGTTAGGGTTTCATCTTGGTTTTGTTTTATTTTTAGCATGGAGAACTCCAAGAAAATAATTAGAGATTTGAGATGTGATAGTGGTGATGCAGAATCATTGGTGTGTCAATTTCGCTACTATTGCAGCAATGAGGATCGGGTGCCTGAGATTGCGAGGCTTTAGGCCCTATTTTGCGATGTTATAGATGAATAAGGAAATTCAAGAACATACCAACTAATGTCATGAAAAGTATGAACACTAAGCCAGCCATAAATTTGAAGGGTCAAAACGCTACAGTAAAGGTTGCAGGAATGATCTATTCTAACGAACCCAACAAGGAGCAGGTGATCGAGGAAAATCGGAAGGAACAATAGTATGATGATTTGAGGGTTTCCAAGCCCTCATCTTTGCAGAATATGGCGGCGTTTGAATGTTCTGAGGGTGGGCACCTTGAACAGTTTGGTGTGGGTTATATCGTTTGGGTGATTTCTAAGAGGAGAAAGGACATACCTGTTTGGCCCACTAAACTTATCCACCCGGTGAAAGATGCCTCAGAATCTATGGAGAGCATTTGTGTTCCTAGAAGATTTTGTGTTAAGTTTTTCCACATTAAAAATAACTATGACTGCGCATATAGAAGGGTTAAAGAAAAAAGGGTATTCCCTTTTTGGGAATAAGTACATTAGAATACAAGAGTTGGAAATTCTTGAAAAGCTCTTCTAAGGACCTAAAGGATGAGTTTTTTGAGGCAATTGAGGAAGCCAAGATAGCATATTTTTCTTTTGGATGTAGGGTTTTGCAAGAACAAGATGAAGAAACAACGAGCAATGGCTGTAACAAGAAGTTTCTAGCTTTAGGATTATTATCGTCTGTTCAGGTGAAGCAGCTACGTAATTCATCTGAGAAGGGCTTGTTGATCTATCAAGGTTGCTACAAGTTGTACAATTTCAATCAGTACTGTGTCATTTTCATGAAGGTATGGACTCCAACGCCCAAAAGGGGCTGGCTTCAATTCTAAAAATGCAAGATATGGGTTCATTATGATTGTGATAAGGTAAACAATGAGCACCCACAAGGCCTTACTGAGTATTCTTGTCCTCAATGCATGCCGAAGAAACACTAATTAAGGAGAAAAACAATAATCCTTTCATTGTTCCAGAACGCATTACAGTTGTTTGTAACAGAAAGGAGGCTAATTATGTGACTAATAACCACTTAATCCTCTGTGAATGCAACGAATGTGAAAAGGGCAAGTCCATGGGCCTGACACAATGGGAAAATCACATAGGCTCTAAGAGGAAGAAATGGAAGCAAAGTATTAGAGTCAGCTGTTCCAATCAATATCTCATTGATTGGCTTAACAAGGCATATGAAGCTGGGGCTCATGGCCTTTGATTCTGTAACCTTAAAGGGAAGACACCACTCGGCATTAGGGAGAAAGAATTAATAAGGTGGCTACTAGAACCATTCGAGCCAATCAAAGAAACCTAGATAGTAGAAAGGTGTGCAATATGTCGTGGAGCTGAAGATTGGCTTTATAATAAAATCTTCATCTGAAATGGATGCAATATTGGAGTTCATGAAAATTGTTATGGTGGAATTGAATCATTGGATGAGTGGCTTTGCACAACTTTCTAGAATGCAAAGACAGAGACTACTCCACAATGCTGCTGCGTCTACCCTGTAATGGGTGGTGCCTTGAAACCTACCACAACCGGTGGATTTTGGGTGCATGTTACCTATGCTTGTTTTACTAATGAAGTAATGTTTTTTAATGACAAAACTATGGAACCTGTAGAAGGGATATTGAAAATGAATCCAGACTCGTTTAGGAAGTCATGCATAGTCTATAACAAAATGCAGGGATCTTGTGTCAAGCGTGAGGAATGTGAAACTTTTTACCATCCCACTTGTGCATTAATTGAAGGGTATCACATGGAGCTGTCCTATTGGAACAATAAAGGAAAGAATGTATGCAACTACATTTCCTATTGTGCCTCTCATAGGGTTCGAGATCCAAATGTGGGTGTAACTATATCTGATCTAAATTCTATACAAATGGGAATCTAAAAGGAAGCAGCTGCAGTAACACATTCAGAACATTCATCAAATGAGATTTCATTTTCAAAGAATGATAATAATCTAGAAGAATTTGGATTCCGCAAAATAGAAGAAAAATATGCATCTAGAAGCTCTGTGCATAATACTCTAAAAGCAAAATCCGGCATAAGTTCCATAATTCAACGACCTGTGGGATACTCCCACCATTCCAAAGAAGCTATAAACAAGATATTAAAACAAAACGAGAAGCAGATCCACCACAGTCTCTTCATATAGAGAGCGTCTTGATTACTACCAGAAAAATGAAAAAAAACGATTTCTCTTTGGGAAATCTGAAGTTCATGGATATGGCCTTTTTACTATCAAACCCATTTGAAGAGGGGACATGGTGATAGAATATTGGGGCGAAATAATAAGAAACAATGTTGCCAATTGAAGAGAAAAGAGATATCAATCAGAGGGTAAACATTCAACGTAATTCTTCGCAATCAACAAAGAAACTATGATTGATGCCACAAAGCAGGGAAATGTAGTGTGTCTGATCAATCATTCATGCGCACCAAATTGTTTTTCTAGGATATTACCGGTCGATGGTGTTGGGAGTCGAATTGCATTGTTTGCGAAGATAGACATTGAAGCTGAGGAAGAGATAATTTACAATTACCAATTAAGTAAGGAGGAGAGCATTAAAGTGTTGGAGATTTTTTTTGGGAAAATCCCAAAAACACAAAAATAAAACACACAAAGGCAATGCTCTTTTTCCTTTACTCCAGGATCTTTTGTGCACAGGGAAGCTTTAAATTTTTTTTTACTAAGGAACAGAGTATTGCACCACCATAAAAAGATTTCTATTGATTAAAATAAATTCACTGATACATATTCATCCTCTTTCACTCAGAGGGATTCACCAAACATTACAAAAGAAATTACTCTCTCCTTTGAAATTTTACACCACTGTGTGTAAAAATGTCATTCACATTCACTGCTGTGTGAAAACAAAGATTACAAGGATTTACTGTTTTACCTTTTCACTGCTGTGTGAAACAATTCATGGTTTTTGATACAAACTTCCCCCTGGTTTTCTTTATTTACATAAATTCATGGTTTTTGATACAAACATCCCCCTGGTTTTCTTCATTCACATATTCGCCTTAGCTCGTGCATTGCTGTGCGTTTTTACATTTCTTACACTTACCAAAAAAATGGTCAACACACATATGTTTTTACTTGTTCTATTAAAAAACAAACTTACCACCGTAAAAAATTAAAAAACAATAAAATTAACACTTTAATAATCCACCTACCCATATGACAGTTCTTTTAATAAAGGTATGGTCAAAATGCACTTTGACTTTACTCCACGCTAAGCCTTTAATGTTGCCCAGGTTCAGATGCACGTCAACCGTTTCCCCTCCTCAAATCGAACGGCTGAGGTGAATATCGGAAGGTCTTTTTCACCGAACTTTACTCCACACAATATTTAATGTTGGCCGTATGCAGCTTGGAGCAATCAACGGCAGAGAATGGAGGAGCACATCGGACGAAGGAGATGAATATCGGAAGGCCCTTTTTAGTCGACATTTACCTTCCGATAAATTTCAGAGGCTGATGTCACGCCTCATCCACGCGTCAGCTCCAAGTTGTATCAGAGCTCTTGTGTACGGAAACTACCTTTATGCAAAAGCGGTGCGATATACTTACCAGCTGGTTTGTGGTTTTTACTATTTTGGTTTCGGGGTTGGGTACGGCTGCGCGGTTCAACTGTTCGTGCAGTTGAAATTACATTTTCAACACTCCCCTTTAATTTCAACTGTTGGGCATTCGGTCATACCCAGACACTTCCTCAAAAATTCAAAGCTTTTCTGATCCTGTGGCTTTGTCAAGATGTCTGCAACCTGTTCTTGAGTCCTGCAATGTTCTAGGACAATTTCTCCATTGTTCACCAATTCTCTGATGTAGTGAAACCTTGTAACAATGTGTTTCGTTCTCTTATGAAACACTGAATTCTTTGACAATGCAATAACTGAGCTATTGTCACAAAAAATCACTGTCGCTTTTGCCTGCTCTTAGCCTAAGCTCCTCAACATCCTTCTCATCCAAACTACTTGACATGCTGCTGCTGTAGCTGCCACATATTCAGCCTCTGATGTAGACAATGCTACAATGGACTGCTTCTTAGAAGCCCATGAAATGGCTCCTGAACCCATATGGAAAACATAACCGGAAGTGCTCTTCCGATCATCAACACTTCCAGCCCAATCACTATCTGTGTATCCAACCAAATCTGAATGATCTGAGACATTATATAAAATTCTAAACATTTTGGTACCTTTCACATACCTCAAAATTCTTTTTGTTGCCTACCAATGTGCCTCCTTTGGCCTCTCCATGAATCTGGAAATTAAACTAACAGCATACATAATATCAGGCCTAGTTGCTGTTAAATACATAAGGTTGCCTACAATACTCTTGTACAAACTAGGATCAAAATCCTTGCTGCTGTCCTCTCTGCTGAGTTTTAATCCCATTACTGTGGGAGTGATTGCTGCCTTACATTCTTCCATGCTAAATCTGCTCAATACTTGATCCACATATCTTGCCTGTGAGATAAAAATTCCTTTTTCATTTTGAACTACTTCTATGCCTAAGAAGTATCTCAAGAAACCCATGTCAGTCATTTCAAATTCTTCTTTCATGACTGATTTAAAATTCTTGATGAGCTGATCATCATTACCTGTAAAAATAACATCATCAACATATAAGACAACAATTAAAATTTTACCATCTTTTTCTTTGATGTAGACGGTGGGTTCTCCTTCACACTTGTCGAATTCATTATCCAATAGATATGAATCTATTCTGCTGTACCATGCTCTTGGCGCTTGCTTCAGCCCATAAAGAGCTTTCTTCAATTTGCACACTTTGTGCTCTTCACCTTTTTTCTCATAGCCTAGAGGTTGTTCAACATAAACCTCTTCCTTTAACACTCCATTTAGGAATGCTGACTTCACGTCCATTTGGTAAACTTTCCACTTGTTTTGTGCTGCTTGCTATGGACAGCACTGCTCTCACGGTTTCCATTCTTGCAAACGGTGCAAAAGTCTCCTCATAATCTCTCCCATACTGCTGCTTGTACCCTTTGACAACCAGCCTTACCTTGTGCCTTTCTATCTTGCCTTCAGCATTGCTCTTGGTCTTGTAAACCCATTTCACTCCAATGACTTCTTTACCGTTTGGTAGCTCAACCAAATCCCATGTTTTGTTTCTTTCTATGGCATTCATCTCCTCATCCATAGCTTCTATCCATTCTTTATCTTTAATTGCATCCTCGAAATGAATAGGATCATCAACATGACAAAACAAGGCAAATAAGGAATTCATTCCTTCATCATAAATATCACTTAGATTTTTAAACTTCTTACCTCTTTCATTTGGTGTGCAAGTGCTTGAAGATGCACTTGAATTTCCTCCTTGTGGTGTGCTTAGAGAAGCACTCTCATTTATCCTCAATGGTGTCCCTTGATGTCCTTGTGTTGGCGCTACTATTTGGGGATGCATTTCAGCCACCTCCTCATCATCTTCATCATGAGACAAACAGTTTTTAACATTCATTGTTTTCTCTATGCTTCCATCCCAAGCTTCCTCTTCAATGAATTGAACATCTCTGCTAACAAAGAACTTCTTGGTGGATGGGATATACAACCTGTAGGCCTTGGATTCCTCACTATATCCAATGAAAAGACATTTCTCCCCTTTGCTGTCCAACTTCCTCCTTAGTTGATCTAGAATGTGTGCATAGGCCACACATCCAAAAACTCTCATGTGGGTGACTCCTTGCTTTCTTCCACTCCATGCTTCTTCCGGCACTCTATTCATCACTGCTTTTGTAGGACACCTGTTCAAAATATATGCTGCACAATTTATAGCTTCAGCCCAATAATCATTTGGCAAATGCTTTGCCTTCAACATGCTCCTCGCCATATCCATAATGGTCCTGTTCTTCCTTTCAGC